>VZRQ01001703.1:979013-996314 GCA_013397975.1 Machaerirhynchus nigripectus | reverse complement strand
TTTTTTTTTTTTTGCTTTCAAGGGATGTGCTGGAAACTTGAAAGGGGTTGGGAGTTACATAACAGCATTTGATTTTATTTTTACAGCGAGGGGCTAAGCTCCTTAAAGCCTCCACGAGCTTTAAAGACACATCTTGAAGCATCCTTGTGTGCTTTCCATGCCACCCAGCCCCGGGCTATCCCTGGATTTTATCCCAGCAGCCACGTTTGCAGCCTTCCTGTGCTGGGAACGACGACGTCTCCTGTGCACAGACAACCAAACCCTTTCCTCACCCCATGGATTCGGGATCTGGGCTTCCCTGTGCTCGCCCATCAGCTCCACGTAGCTTAGCAACAGCCAAATCCGTGTTTGCCAACATTTACACTCCACAGAGACCGGGAATTTCAGCGTCCCATTGGCTGTGGGGACGCTCCAGTCGGTGCCGAGCTGCCCTGGCTCTGGGTGCTCCCCTGGAAATTCTGGGGTTTGCTGGGTAGGTTGGAGCCAGCAGAGCCAATTCCAGCCTTTCCACCCCAAATACCCCCAGTTCTGGGGACAGCCAAGCTGGCAGCCACAGGTGGGTGTGCAGGACGTGCAGGGAAATCCTGATCCCGCAGGACGTGCGGGGAAACCCCAGATTCAGCTCCCTGGGATATCAGGGAGGGTTTTTCCAGCACAAAGAGGGAAAAAAAAAACCCCAAACCGCAACCCAGAGCCCTGAGGGGGAACAAGATCTGACCTATTTTTATCCCATGAACTGACTGCAGATGAAGACTTGACTCCCCAGAGAAAAGCCACTTCTCCAGGCCAAATGTGACTTGCCACGTGAGGCAGGATGTGGTTTTCCACTTGGATATCCCTCCCTGCCTGAGTGCAGCCGGCTCGGTGCTCGCAGAGATGTAAAGATATTTTTAGCTCTGAAATTCGGACCCGGGGCCGTGGACTGGCTTTGCCCAGCTTGAGATTGTCCAGTGTGAGGAATAGCTGGGTGGGCGAGCTCAGTACACGGTGCCTGCCTGTGGAGTTGGGCAGAGAGCCGTAAAGTGAGGCCATAAATGAATATAAAATGAGGTTGAATACTTCTGTAACACAGGGATGGCATGGAATAAAAAGCAGGAAGTGACTTAGAAGCATGGAGTTCCTCTGAGGTAACATCAGGGCAATCCAGCTCATGTGTCAGGACCACATCTCATCCCAGGGCCAGGTGGGATTTGTCCTTTCAGGCCTGGTTTTGCAGCCCTGGTGGGTTTTTTCCAGCCTTTGGAAGCACCATCAGCCCCAGGCTGGTCCAGGAGGGCCCTGCAGATGGAGGGGTTGGTGCTCCACTGAGCCCTCAGTGATGAGCTGGTCGGGTCTGTCCCCAGATGTGTGGGATCCTGACAGGATCTGTAGGATCAGATCTTTAATTCAGGGGCCAAGTTCGTCCTCTCACCAGCTGGAGGGAGATCCCTTTATAAACACAACCCTTGAACTTCCATCTTTCCAGCCCCACTTCATCACATCTCTGATGTCTTGGACCAGGCCTTGCTTTGCCTTTGTGGGGACCTGACATCCTAAAATTTTCCCTGAATTTCCTTTAACCCAGGCAGGATGGGAAAAGCAGCAAAACCAGAGCAGCAGCCAGCTCATTTCCACCACTGTCCCGCACCTCGACCTCTCCTCCTCCTCCTCCTCCTCTCCCACCTGTGAATCCATCTCGAATCTGCTGCATCCCTACACCTGGGACACTTCGGTGCTGCTGGGAATTTTCGGCAACAAGGGGCTGAGACTGTCCCCATCAGAGCTTTCTTTACCCACAGGCCTAAATTTTTGTGAGCTGTTTTATCCTCTGACCCCTAATGAAACAGGAGAAAAGGAACAGTGAGAAAAGGAGCTGCTGAGCTTGGACCATCTTTGAGAGTTTTTGGAGATCTCTGAGGAGGAAGAGGCTGAGCCAGGGGGAATTTGGATTTAATTTTTTTCTACTTTGCCTATTTATGAAGCTTTCCTTTTTTTTTTCTTTAAAAGCAAACAAAAAGTACCCAGGTGCACCTCAAGCACCGAAGTGCTCTGCACCGGGAAATGACAAAAATATTCATTACTTGCCTGGGTACCTGAGATTTTTAAGCTTGCAGAGAGTTCGTGGGCACATAGCAAAGCAAAAAGAACACAATGGAGTGGGAAGGGCAAGGATGAAGAGGGCAGACAGGGAGGAGGGCGTGGTTGGCTTTCATCCCTTTCAGCTGGGTCTCATCAGGGTGCTTTGGTCACCAGAAATCTCCCAGTGTGGCTTCAGTGGAGTCCATCCTTTGAAAACCAGGTTCCCTGGGCAAGCTGACGTGAGTTTTGGGAGGGTTTTCTGCCACAGCAGAGCCCTCCTGCAGCCCACAGCACTCCTGCTGCCCATCCTCCTTAATGGGCCTCTCACCACTGTTCTGTGGACGCGACAAAATCCGCTCTGGTTCCAGAGCAGGAGCTTGGAATGAAAGGACGTGGACAAAACATCTCCAAACAGAGCTCTGCAGAGGCTGCTCGGGGTGGAGGGACCACAGCTTTAATTTCAGGTATTTTTGGGATGGTTGGTGTACCTGAGCATTGCTCTTTCTGTGAGACACAGCCCAAGGTCCAAGGACATTTCTTTAATCGCTTTATCCCATCAAGAGTGAGATATTGGCTGTGAATTCTTCGTCCCGTTTGTGCCTCTCTGCACTCAGATTGGCTCTGTGGTGGGGCATTGAGAAATCACCAATCAAACAAACGTTCTGGAATGGGAGGGATTTTCTGACTGGGAGCAATTCCTGGCTGATCTCTGGAGTCAGGAGGGGCAGGATTTGAATGTCAGTTATTGGCAGCACTTCCTAAAGTGCATTGCAGTTTGGCAGACCCTGGGGTTTGTGATCACTGGATGTATAAAAACTGTCTTTTGTAGATTATTCACGTATTTAATCTTTTTAATTCCCTTTTTTCCTTCACGTACCAGTTTTTCCAAGCTTCAGGTTCCCAGAAATGGAGAATAAGGTTGGAATAAACAAAATAAACAGGTCAAGATGAGACACCTTAGGTGGTTAGTGGAGATTGGATCTTCTGTACCTGCACCTAAGTATGAGTGTGGATGAAGAATTTATCCAAACCCAACCCCAAAATCTTTAATCACCTTCTTTTTTTCCTTTTTTTTCTTTCTTTTCTTTTTTTCTTTTTTTTTTTTTTCTTTTGATAAATGGGATATCAGATGGTGACCATGAGCAAGACAACAAGCAGAATGTGGGGAGACAGCATGGAAATTACTAATTGCCCTCCAGGAAAATTATCCATCAGGAGTATGCCCAGCAATGGGTAGATGGCATTTTGAATTAAATTAAATTAATTTTTTATTTTATTTATTAAAATAAAAATAATATTTTGAATAAACTAAAATTGAGTGATTTTAGCTTTGGATGCTGAACACAAAAGTTCCTGCTGAAAGTTTTGCCCAAACCTTCCTGTGGAAAGTGTTTGTTCGGAAATATTGGCATTGTCAGTGAAAAAGTCCTCCTGGAATATTTGCCATGAATTCCCCCGAGCCTGTGCATTAATCCAGGTACCATGTTCATTTTTATCAGGTTTATTCTTCCCTAGAGGCTGAGCCAAAGAGCTTCCAATTTACCCAGGTCATTAGTGATTTATATGATAATTGGATCTAAGTTGATTTTAACTATTTGCTTTAAATCTCCCGGGATTTGTATTCTTGGACATTTTAATGCCACTGGAAATTTCACTGATTAAGCAAAGACAAGCATATGTACTTAATTAGTCCTGAAACCAATTAGTCCTTTGTCAGTCAAATTAATCTTCTATCTGGACTTTAAATGAGTTCTAAGAATTTTGGGGTTTGACCTTTGTGAGCCTGAGGGTGGAGTTCAGGGCATTCCCCCGGGGATGCTCAGCTTTGTCCTCCTTTGTTTTTCCTGCCATGGAACGTCTGAAACACAGTCGTGGGTGATCATCAAATGGAAAAATGGACATGGGAATGGTGGTGGAGCTGATCTTACTGCCTTCCATCCTCAAGAGAATATTGAAGTGCTCTGCTGGGTCTTCCTGCCCTCATGGCAATGCCCAAGAGGGTCTTTGTAGTGCCAGGGCAGACCAGCAGGATCCATGGGTTGTCTGACTGAAGCCTGCATGTAGGAGATGTGATCTTCTTCCCATGAATAATGCAAGTTATTACCTTTTTAAATTGGGATTTGGATGGATATCCCAGAGTTGCAGAAGGGGGAAGGTTGGGAGGCACCACTGGAGGTCACCCAGCCCAACCCCTCCCTGCTCCAGCAGCTACTCAGGATTGTGTCCAGACAACTTTTGAATACCTCCAGGGAAGGAGACTCCACAACTTTCCCTGGGGAGCCTGTTCCCAGGTCCCTCCCATCCTTGGAGGACCTCCTGAGGATGGCGATGACCCACCTACATTTCTGCTCTTTGACTGTGGGACCCATGAGGACCCTGGCATGGTGAGCATCACACGCCCACTAATTAAACACTGTTTTTTCCCCTCAGTTTGGTGGGATCTGGTTTTGCCCACAACAAGTTTTTGGGTGTAGGACCCAAACTCTCCAAGAGTGTGGCCTGTGGACCCAGAGTCTGAGTCTGACACTTGAGGAATGCCAAAATTTTGGCTGTTTTCCAGGTCTGAGGTGTGTAGGAGCAACAGAGGGGCATCAGTCAGACTATCATCCCCAGAGATGAGGAGGAAGGGGCAGATGTGGACTCTGGATTTATCCTGCCCAGAGGAGGAGGAAGCTGTGCTGGGGAGGGCTGGGGTGTGATGATGGAACAGATCTGGGAGATGAAGAAGGTGTGGCAGTAAATCTGCATGATTCCTCTTGTTTCCTCGCAGTCCTTGGCCAGCTGAGATTCTGGAATGTCCAGAATTGGGGTTTAGGCTCGAGTGTAACACTTGTCCAGCCAAAATCATCCTCCACCCTTTGATCCTCCTCCTGCTACGAGCACTTCCAGTGGATTTCCAGTGCAGCAGAGAACGACCCCTGGGAATAGACAGAGGTCATTCTGCCAAGGGTCAGGGAGGAAGTCTGAGATGGGGCCAAGAATAGAGCCCTGCTCCGTCCAGCTGCCTCTCCTGCCCTTCTTCCCAGCAAGACAAACAGCTGGACACATCCAATCCGCTGGGATCAGAAGCCGAGCCAAAGGTCAGGGCTTGGGCACAAAGATGCTTCTGTCTGCAAGGCTGTGATCTGGGCTGAGGCTGAGAGCCAAGGCTGGCTCAGACACAGATGGGTCTGGGGGCGGGAGGCCGAGGCAGAGCAATGATTATCTGGGAAAAGAAACTTGGAGAGAGGGGAGTGTGAAGGGATGAGCAGGTGGAGATTGGGCACGGTGCAGCTCTGTCCATGGGGCAGCTCATCCCAGTGCTGTGGTCACCAGGAGGAGCCATGGGTGGCTCAGATCCCCCTTCTGACCCTCACTCTTGGTGTCATCTTGCCCTACCTGAGCAATGTGGCCATGCACCTCCACAGCCTGAGCTTTCCTCCCTGCAGATGATCCCACCATGATTCCCACCATGATTCCCACCATGATTTTCGGGAGAGGACTTTGTCCTGTTGCAGCCTCGTGGTGAACTCTCTGGTCTAACTGCCCTTGCTGGGCCAGAACTTCCATCCACCTTCTCTTTTCTTGGTGACTGGGGCTCTTTGTCTTGGAGGAGATGTGCAGGACTGTCCCCCTGGCCAGGGAAGGATTTAGAAGGGCCCCTGCCGTTGGGATAATTATCTTTGGAAGGTGAAGGAGGCAGCATCCCACCGTAGACCCACCAGAGTGAAAGGCAGGGAGAGCAGACAGGGAAAGGAAGCCAAAACCACTCTGTTGGCTTTGAGGTTTCACTCAGGCTCTCTCCCTGTAGCATCTCTTTGGCGTTTTTAACCGCTGAGGGGCCTTAAAACACTCATGAATTAATGAATGGCCATTCCTATCCTCTGATAACCGTCCCCACTGTGCAGGACAGGACCTTGCCTTCCTGTCATTCCTGCAGCCTCCCCCACTCTAACCCCAAATCCTTCTGATTCAGTCGTTGTCTGATCCCGTGAACTTGTCAGAGGACAGAATTTGGCTGGTGCTGTCTGTTCAGGGGTATCTGTAACTAAACAGTGACACCTTCCCCCTTTAGGATAAAACTTTTGAAAATCCCAAATTAGCAAATTAGGAATTCAGGAAACTCATCCTGCAACCGTCACCCAGGCTCTCATCCCCCGTCCAGCTGGAGAGGAGCTGTCTGCAGAGAGCTGGAGTTTAATTCACTCCCGAGCCTGGATGGATTGTCTGCTCCCCACTCCAGTTGGAAGCCCTTTTCTAGGATGTCTGAGAGCTGTCGTTTATTATCCACAGAAACTATAAGCTGAAATCTATAGCTGCAGCTTCAGTGAAGGGTAATTCCTGCTGGAGCCGGGAGCTGATGCTGTTAGAACGAGACTCTTCCTGCACAAAGCAACCCTTTAATGACTCTCAAATGCAGCTCAGACAACAACCACACCACTTACACCCTCTCCAAAGATCCGGGCTCTGCTAAGTGGATTAACTGCTTAGGGAGCTCTCCCAGCGTGGTGGCCAAGCTCCGACCTTATAATGGACCAATTAAAAGGTCATTGTTGCTTAGGGTCGCAGCTTCCTCTCAGGAAGAGCTTCCACACTCCCCTCTGCCTCACAAGGCCAATATTGATGTTTTAACATGTTAACAATGGAGCAATAAATTCATCCTTTGGATTCCTCTTTGCATTTTGCAAGGCACCAAAGAGTTAACCCCAGAGATGCTTGCAAAGCCGGGAAGCACAGGCACCAGGAAAAGCTTGTTGTCAAGGTTTTGTTGGGAAACTCTTCCCATGGGGACAGATTCCTTGTCACCTGCTCTGACAGCGAGCAGAGCCAGGCTGGGTTCACCCCAGGCGGCTCCTGCACCCACCAAACTGGAGCCAGCCTGGATTTGCCAGCTGGAAAAGGCATTTCACGTTGTGTTGGCAGCACAAAGCCACCACCCACCCTTGCCCACGGAGATTATTCCACCCTGGTCCTGACCCAGCTCACCACGGGAAGGTTCCCAGTCCTTTCATGTGTGGTGCCCCTCAATCCATGGCTGGATCTGGACGTCCCCTGGCAGGAGAGCCCAAGGCATCCTGCTGTGACCACACCAAGCCACCCAGATGGCCGATTCCAGGGATGCCCATTTCACTCCAAGCTATTCAAGGAAACCCTGCTGAGGATGGGGCATGAAACTTTGCCATCTTTGGAGGATTCTCCATCACCTTTTATTTTTTAAAATATTACTTTGGCAAGCAGGGGGATGGGTGTGGGGGGGTTAATTCCTAGCAGAAGCACTGCAATCCTTCTGCTGTCACCTGCCTGTCTGGTCCCTAACCTTGAATGATGCACCCTGGCATCCCCAGGACTTCCTCTGAGTGATTGATCCCTATCTAAGCTGGCAGATGAAGGAGGATATTTACTGCACAGCAGAGAACCCTTCAGAAAGATGCTTTATTGAGGCTGCCTGGAGAACAGGAAATGCAATAAAGCACTGAGAGACAAAAGAAGAGAGGTAAATACACCCTGCTACCTGTTGGGAGAGAGGAAAATGCCCCCTCCTACCTGTTGGAAAAGAGGAAAAGGCCCCCTCCTGCCTTTCAGGCCAGACCAAGAGCCCAGCCTGCCCACTCACACAGGTCACTCTTTGGCCATCACCTGCAGAAAGGGATGGCTGCTGTTTTCCAGCTGATGTATTGGCCCAATAAAAGGTATTATTACATTGCCCATCACCACTGACTGCAGCAGAGTGCTTTGGAGAGAGTGATGGCTCCCTTTGGAGATGCTCAGAGCAGGAATCAGTGGGTGTGGATGTGTGTCAGCACGGGAGATTCCTCTGTCTGGAGGCAGCAGGGCTCTCCAAAGACATTCACCAGGAACAGCTGCTGTTTTCTGGAGTGGATTTGGGAGAAAGGCAAAGGAAGCTTTTCTGTGTTTCAAACCGAGGTGCAGAGCAAGTTTAGATCCCAAGGATGGACCTTCACCACTCCTGTTGGTTTCAGCAAGGCAGCTCTGAGGCTGTTTTTATCAGCAAACTGACTCCTACAGGTGATGTGGGGTCAGAAATGTGCTCTCTGCCGGCCACAGGTGTGTGCTTGTGCCCCCTCACACACGGGCACAGCCGTGCTCCTGCCCACCTTTCCCTGCACAGCACACTCTTCCTCCACAGCAACGAGGAAATAGGGGATTTAAGAGTTTCTGGGATTTCTCCCGGGTTTTGCTGTTTGTTTGATCCAGTGGCTCTGTGTGTGAAATGCAGGGACAGCCCAGACCCCAGAGCAGCTCCTCTCCTTCTCCTCAGCTACTCCGAGCACCAGCTACACCCTCAGCGACCCCACCTTTCCCTTTCCCCTGGTCCTGCAGCTCTCAGTGTGGCAGCCTGGCACCATTTGATGGGCTGGGATTTCACCTCCTAGGAGGAGATCAAGCTGTGGTTAAGGCCTGTTTGGAGGTGCTGGAGGAGACGGTGGTCTCGCGGGTGAGATGTGCCACCCACATCATCCCACCTGCAGGGCTCAGGTCTCTGGGCTTTCCCCTTGCTGGTCAGCGGGGTCACCTCTGTGCCACCATTACAGGGACCCCAGTGTGCCCCATGGCTCGCTGTCACATGCCTCGTTCCTGCAGCTCCTTGCCTGGAATTTGACCTGACCAGGCCCCAGCTGTAAGGGCACAGACGTGTTTCTGCTGGTGGCACGATAATCCTCCCTTCCTCTCCTGCCACAGGGCCCACGGACAGCTTCCAGGCAAAGCCCAAGGGGATTATCCAGACGTGGCTTTGTTCCCTGCTCTGGAGGTGTGGGGATTACACGGAGGCACCGTGGCTAATTACTCAGCAGCGATTATCTCATTCACAAAAAAACCCTCCTTTTGAAACTTCAGATGGTGCTCCCGAGCTTTGTGATGCAAGGAGGAGTCACAGGGACGCAGAGAGGGATGCTCAGCAACCCAATCCGGAGCTTTCGTGGCCAAATGCCCTGGAAATGCCACGGTAATTAAAAAAGCTGATGCACATTCCCAGCTCTCTGCCTGGCAAGCACCCCTGCGACTCCCCTTTTTGTCAGGTTTGATTTTTATAAAGATTTACATTATATATTTATTATATACATATCAGACACACAAACGCTGAAAGCAGTTTTCAATTACAAATGCATTTTCCCTGCCCTTAAATCACGGAGGAAATTTGCTGTAACAGCCCCAAACAACCTTGCCCTCCCCACCCTGGCTGGAGGGAGAAGGCACCGAGGGTGTGCAGCTCCCACAGCTCCCACTGCTCAGCCGGGGCTCCCTGTCAGTCACCCTGCCCCGAAAACATTTGCAGCAGAGGTCAGAGCTGGTGCAGCAGCAGCCCCAGGTAATTCCAGCCGAGTGCTGGCTGTAACCTAGAGGTGAGGTGAGGAGGAAAGGGAGAGGAGCTGTCAGGGAGGGAGGGTTAATGGAAGAGTTTCCACTGTGTGAGCTCTGCATGAAGGCTCCTGGTGGTCTTGAGTTGCCTCGAACAAATCCTCATGCTGCTGCTCATAAAATGAAGTGCCAAGGGCGGGTTACAAACACAGGGGCTGTGCTTGGAGCTGGTGCCCTCCCAACACAGGGTCGTGCTGAGGGCTCTGTTCTCCTCCCTCCCTTATTTTCCACTCTCATCCATTCTCACCTCACACTGTCTCTCCAGCTCTGTCTCTCCTTTTTCCATGAGAGCTGGGAAGAGGCAGAGCAGCACCCACTCCCTCAGTGCTGGTCCCAGGGCTGGGGCAAAAGACAAGACAGAGAGGAGCCATTCCCTGGCAACCATTCCCTGCCAGCTCCTCAGGCAGAATTCCTCTGGTGGAACCAACCTCTTGCTTCTCACATCTCCAGCCTGCAGGAGCCCAGCTCTTCTTCACCAGTCCATCCACCCATCCATCCATCCATCCATCCATCCATCCATCCATCCATCCATCCCTCATCCATCCGTCCATCCATCCATCCATCCCTCATCCATCCGTCCATCCATCCATCCAGGGATCCTCCAGCTTTTCCCTCTTAGGGTGCAGCTCACCATGAGCTATTAGAGGCTCCTTGGGGTTTTCTGCACTGGGACTCTGCCTCTCCCCTCTGTGTATCAAGTATAGAAGGATGGAAAGTAGCTGGAACATCAAGATATTCATCACGCTGCTATCTGACCGTGTAAGGGTAGCTCAGATATTTTTAGGATGTGGCCATGTATTTTTAGGATGTATTTAAGCCAATTTTCTGTAATTCTTGGATGCACAGGTTTGTGCATGTTTGCCAGGTGGGCTGAGGACTGTGGAACAGCAGTTCCACCAGGGTTTTGACAGTGACCATCAGAAGGCTCCTTTCATTTGACCTGTTGGTGACTTTCCACTAGAGCAAAAAGATCTGAGATCTGTTTCCATACCCGCAGATTCACTAGAGTACATGAGGGCAGCTGGGCTCCTCTGGATAGCTCTGGATTCTCAACTAGAAATGAAGGATTCATACCCAAACTCCAAGATCCCTGGAAAGGGTTTGGGCTTGAAGGTTTCGCTTTTCTCCTCTTCGCTTCTGTGCTTGAATTCTGTGGTTTTGTTCTTTGCTCTCTGGTTTGACCCAGGCCAACAGCAAGCGGTCAGAGTGGTTGGATGCCAAGAAAAAAAGCTGCTGTCGTGTCACGCTGAGCCAGAGCAGTTTGCAAATACTGGGGGAATGTGGGCAGGGAGTCCCTCTCCTCCCTGCAAAATCCACCCAAATTCCCCTGCAGACAGAAGGGGCGAAGTTGACATGAAAGGCAGAGCTGTGAAATAGCAGAACCGGGAGGACAGGCTGAAATGAATTCAGCAGTTCTAGAAAAGCCCCCAGGATGTGTCAGGAACTGCTGCCAGTGACTCTGTGGTTGTTCTGCAGAAAGAACAAGATGCTGGTCAGATCCTGGCTGGTCAGATCCAGGCTCAAGGGCACCAAAGTAGGGATTTTTCCCAGTGAGGAAGCGTGGTGCAAATGACAAGGAAGAGCTGGGAGGGTGCACCTGGGTCGAAACGAGTCACAAGCCCGTTGTGCTTGGGTGGGAGGGTTTGTCAGATAAACATCCCAGCAAAGCAGAGGGTGTTGGGCACCAGGAACTCGGGGGTGCCTCCATCTCGCTCACGTAGCCAGAAATGAGAACCATTCTCCTGTGCAGATGCTGTCCTGATAAACAGACAGTTAGATTGGGAGGAACAGGAGGGACGTGAGAAGCTGCAGGTCAACTTTGGGTTTAACCACAGCTTTCTTATGTCTTCAAGCAAGGAATACAGAGACATAGACTAGAATTAATACAGGAAACTCTTAGATATTATTTTGATGGAGTAAAAACTGGTAGAAACCAAAACGAAACGCAGGGCATTGCAGAACCTTCATGGAGAACAGAACGAGCCTGCTACCGTTTCTTGCCAACCTGTCTTGCCAGCACTGGGTTTACTGGAGGGCCCCCTCCAACATCTCCTGGGCTTGGAGTGCAACGAGCGGCGCTGGCCACAGCTGAAAGGGGCTGTGGGGAGGCCTTGGTGCTGTAGAAACTCCCCAAGTTTTGCTCTCCAAGCCATCCAGGGACGGTTCTGTTGGCAGTTCCCTGCTCTCAGGCCACACTGAGCCAGTGCATCATCACTGTGCTGCATCTTTCTGACAGCAAGTGGATATTAAATATCCCACTACTTTCAAAAGGTACCTTTAGGGCTTCATCTTGGCTCATTTTCCTTGCCAGGATTTTTTTCCATAGAGGAAACACCCCCAATCTCCTCTAAAGTATCACTTGGAGCTGACATGTGCTCTGAAACTTCTGCCACACTGTACCCCTGGGGAAGCCATTTCAATAATGACATAGCAGTGTCCCTAAGTACTGTAAAGTGTTTTAAAAACCAGCCCTAAGGGTTTGATTTACCTGAAGGGACCTCATGCATTTCTCAGCAGGTTGGAGATCCTTGTCTTTCCCTCCAAGTTCCCCAACAATTAAAAGTATCCTGTACTTTTTTGTCCATCATGCCCAGCATAATTAAAAAGCAATTTTTGGCTTTTTTTTTTTGCAGTGTCTTGATGATTTATAGACAATGAGATTTTATCAGTAGAGCACCACATTAAGAAAATGCTTGTTAATTATCTTCTGCTTAATATGATAATTTAGCAAAAAAACAACACCTATTAAGAGCTTCTCATTAGGTGAAACGCTCCTCATTTTTTAACACACAAAGTGTCCAAGTTAATGAGGTTCACCTTCGATTTGTAGCTCGCTCGGAGATTAAAAGCTCCCTCCATTTGTAATTCCTCACACGGCTCCGTTTGTAAAGGCTCCAGTTCCTGGCTGTGGCTCTGCCTCTTCAAAGGCGAGGTGACCAGCCCCCCTCTCCTCCCGTGAAAGCCTTTCCAGCCTCTCCCCCACTCTCCTGCTGCTTCTCTTTTTGTGGAGCTGGTGGCGCTGAGGTGGAAGTTTGGCGGGACCAAAGCGAGCCTGTGGCGGCGGGGACAATTCGAGGCCTGTTCCGTGTCACCGGGCCCCGCCTGTGATCTCTGTGACATCACCGAGTCCACTGAAACTGGTGGAGTTTGTCACTTTTCAGGAAAACCACACTTTGGCCGCGTGGGTTGGAGTTCCCTCCTTTCGTTCTCTGTTTGAGGAGGAAACTCCTTTGGGGAGTAAATCTGGTATTTGCTTAGGGGAGTTCTACCTTTGCATAGGGGATTATTTAGAAGGTTGGGGTCTTGCCTTCTGGAAAAGTGGCTCCTTGATGAGATCTTGTGAATGTCATGTTTACAAATACAAACCATGTTCAGGTGTAGCTTCATCCTTTTCTCCTCTTCCTGGGCACTTTCTCCTGGATGAGGCCATGTGACCATGCCAATGCTTTTTTCCTGCAAGACCACATAGTTTTTGTGGAAACCTGACCTTTACAGGTGGGGTAGGAGGCTGCTACTACTCTTCAGGAGAGTTTTTGAAATTCCAAGGTACATCTGACCCATTTTGTCCAGCTGGAGAACGCTCTGAAATCCCAGTGAATACTCCTAAATTCCACCTCCGTTTCTTCTTTTCTCATTGCAGGGCTGGGAGTTGAACTTGAGGGCCTTCGTGGGTCCCTTCTAATTCAGCTAATTTTGTGATTTTGGAGCAGATAGCAAATTCCATCTGTGTATGAAAAGCAGGCACCCTCCAGCATTTCCATGACAAATGTTTAGGGAAAATATTTGTGACCAAACTCCCCCAAGTTAAGATTTCCTGTCGCCATGTTTTTCCCCCTCACCATTCCTCCCAAACTTTGCCACCCACCATGAATATTCAGCCGGGCTTTGCACAAACCAAGGGATGAAAAGAAATTCCTCCATCCTTCCCTTTTACACCCTTCCTTTTCATCCCTCAGCCATTCAAGCCTGGCCTCTATCCGAGCAGATCAGCCAGTTTAATTTCATAGTGGCCCGTGGATTAACGATGGTATCGAGCCTGTGAAATGTCTGTGATAATCAGATTGAGAGGGCCCACGTTTATCTCCCTTGGCGAGCAGCAGCTTAGATAAGCTTCCACGCTGAAGAGAAGGGCTCTTGCTGGTGTGATTTTTTTTCCTTTTCACTCTTGCAAACTCATCCTGAAATGCGAGACACAAGTTGGGTCCTCTCTGCCTTACAGCACGTCACGAGCAATAAAGGCTCGGCAGCCCAAATGAAGAACTTCTTGACAGCTCTGTAAAATATCCTGTCTTCAAATTATGCCTTTGGGGACCCGTCTCCCACCTCGCTGCTGTCAAGAGCCTGGTGAGCGTGGAGCTGCCTGGAAATGAGTCAACAATTTGAGCGGGCAACTGGAAGGAGTAAAACCCAGCGCGGGCTGTATTTGATTAACGCCGAGGCGATGAGAAGGAATAGGGAAAAAAAGCTTCCTTTTGTCACTGCAGTTAACAAATCTGTCTCTGAACACAGACGGCAGCTGCAGGAAGAGGGCACTTTATGCGTTGCCCTTTTTTAGGACAGATCACTTGAAGCACTTTAGTCACGCTGCTTTAATCATCTTCTGCAAAGCCCCAGTAATCAGAGTCTTCTCACGCAAGCCTTGTAAGCGAGCCCCTCCAGGCTGCACGGTCATGTAAATAAATAATTACATCCCAAATTCTGCATTAAAAGGACATTAAGGCTACAAAGACGAGCGCTCAGAAGTCGGGAAAGGGCAGGGTGCTGGTGGCCCGTGCCCACGTGGGGACAGGCATTAGGAGAAGAGCTCTAATTGCACAAGGGTAAAGGATGGGAGGATGTCACCTAAGCTGCCTCTCATGAGATGCTCCCGTGGCCTGGACCATCACCTTTGTCACACCTCTGGCTGGTGATACGCTCAGCACTCAGTTTCTTCGGCATGACATTCTAGTGAAGATACAATGAATGCAATTAAATGTGTTTTAGACGAGGGCTGCGAAGTTCTTCAGAGAGAGCAGGGAATGCGGTTTGTGGTTATCCCACATGCCGAGTAAGGCGGGTTTGGTGACTGTTCCCAAAGCTGAGACATTTTTGGATTAGGACAACGGATGGACACATCCATGTCTTGCAGATGGGATGCGGACAAGGGAATTTATTGCTCTGATGAATCAGGACACGTTTATAGGCAGGAACCTCCTGAGCAGAGGTAGAAGAGCCCCTGGACACAAGTGTCTGCCCATGGCTGAGGAGCCTTTCCAAGGGAAATCCCTGGATGTGCTGTTTTTGCCTGTGTAAAGTAAATTTTCTTCATAGTAGCTGGAATTGGGCTGGTTTGGATTCGATAACTCAGGGATGTTTGGTTATTGCTCAGCAGCTCTTGCACAGAGTCGAGGCCTTTTGAGCTCCTTGCCCCACCCTGGGGAGGCTGGGGGTGCACAAGAGCTTGGGAGGGGTCACAGCCAGGACAGCTGACCCCAGTGACCATGGGGACATTCCAGACCAAGAGCTTGGGAGGGGTCACAGCCAGGACAGCTGACCCCAGTGACCAAGGGGACATTCCAGACCGAGAGCTTGGGAGGGGTCACAGCCAGGACAGCTGACCCCAGTGACCAAGGGGACATTCCAGACCATATGGTCAGTATGTAAAGCTGGGAGGAGAAGAAGGACGTGGGGATGGTGGAAGTGATGGCATTTCTGTTCCCAAGTCACCATTACATGAGATGGAGCCCTGCTGTCCTGGGAATGGCTGTGAGGGGAAGTGGGGAGTCAGTTCCTTGTTTTGCTTTGCTCGTGGCTTTTGCTTTCCCTATCAAAATGTCATTATCCCCACCCATGAGTTTTCTCACTTTACCCCTCCCCCTGTCTCCCCATCCCACTGGGGTGGGTGGATGAATGTGTGGGGCTTTTTCCAGCTGCGATTAAACCTCAGCACTGGATTGTTTCCCTGCTAAACCCACAGCTCGAGGGGATGACCTTGAACAGCCTCATCTAAATTCAGAGCTGATCTAACTTTGGAGTTGGCCTTGCTTTGAGTGGGGAGCTTCCAGCCCAAGTTACCCTGTGATTCTCCAATTTACACTGTGTTTCCTGTTGACTGTGTGGCGTTTTCACTTAAACTTTGGGGTTTACCAAGTCTCCAGTTTCCTTGACTTATTAAGGGAAGCAAAACTGTCATAAAGATCCCATTTTTTTTTAACAGGATGTGTCTCTTCTGCTGCAGAGGAGCTGTGAAGGCTGTGGTCTGCAGCAGTGGCTTGATAAGATCCCAGGACTAAATCTTGGACTAAATCTTGGCGTAAGCTCATTCCAGAAACACAACCTGACCACAACTCTATTTCTTTTTGCTCTTTCATCCTTTGCAGAAGGTCTCAGATTCATTAATGCATTTTAAACATTTAAATCCTGGTTATTCCTTTTAGAAATTAAATCTTGATTTTTCATTTCTCCTCCTTCAAAAGAGAATTTTTGGGTTGTTACCAGCCCTATTTCAGCCTTGGCTCTCCCACAAAAGTCCCTTCATCTCACACACAGAGAAAGTAATTTAGACTAAAATCTTCTTTGTTGACCATTCATTGAAACCAAGCAATCCACTTTGTAAAAATGTTGAATGGTTAAAATTGCAGCTAAAAATTAATGATACCTTAGAGATCTAAGAAAGAAAGCTCTAAAAAAGGCTCATCTTTGGAAAGAAATTATTTTTTACAGCTCAAATCAAGCAGCCCTAATGGATGTATGTTTTTTATGTGTGCATCAGCTCCCAGAATTTACTGTGAGGATCACACCACAGCTGCATCTCAGGAGAGTGTTTTGAAAGGAAATTCCTAATCCCATGGAAACAAGGGATGGGGTCACCCCCTGAATGACAGGGAGAAACCTGGTGCCTGCCTCCGTAAGGAAGGTGTGTCCTGGGAGCCAAACTCTGCAGACAAAACCCATTCAGCCACGTAACCAAGATTATAATGTAATAATATGTATGAAAGGGGTTGAATTCAAGTATCCACACTGGCAATTTGGGCATTTCCTGGCTTTGGTTTTAAAACCCCAATGTTCTTTTTGCTCAGGGTTATAAATAACTTCTTTCTTCTTAGCTTTTCTCCTTTTTTTTTAAGGAAAGAGGCTGAATTCCCATGAATTCCCCCTTCGTGCCTGCTCTGTTGGTTGTCACCAGGATCCATCTCTGAGATTCATCCTGCAGAGCTCATGCTAAGTGTGATGGGTGCTCCGTGCTGAGCAGCAGGTGAGAGCAGAAAAGTCTCATTTCTGTCTCCTGACAGTGGAAAAATTGTGGGATGGGAGCAGCAGGCTACGTCAGTGCTGACAAACACAGGCCAGGATCTGGGATGGGAGCAGGATTCTGGGAGGGGTTTTGGTCCAAGCCCAACAGTGCATCCCAAAATAATGCCTTGTCATAGTTTGAACAATCAGTATCTGTCCCATCAGCCCAGAGACTCTCAGCCAACATCTGCTTGTGTCAAATTCTTCTCTCTCATTCATCCACTGTTCTTTACTCTTGCTGGTGACAGGGCTGTAAGGAATGTCCTGTGATGGACGTCCAAGGACTTTGGGCATGTCTAGTTTGGCGAAAAGGAGGCTGAGGATGGACAGCAGAGGGGGAGGTGCTGATCTCCCCGGTATCCACTGATAGGACACATGGGAATGGTTCAGAACTGTGCCAGGGGAGGTTTAAACTGGGTATTAGGAAGCATTTATTCACTGAAACACTGGAAAAGGCTTCCTAGAGAGGTGGTCAATGCCCCAGACCTGTCAGTGTTGAAAAGGCATTTGGACAATGCCCATAAAAACAGGCTTGAACTTTTGGACAGCCCTGAACTGATCAGGCAGTTGGGCAGGACGGTGATTGTAGGGCCCTTCCAATTGAAATATTCC
>VZRQ01001703.1:925569-977211 GCA_013397975.1 Machaerirhynchus nigripectus | reverse complement strand
ATGTTGCTATAAACATCTTTCCCTGCTTTCCAAAGGAATGGTCTCCTCCTCACAGGATGTTGCAGCCATGGAGGGTGGTTTCAAACATGAATTTTTGTCTATCAGTGACATATAATTTTGACACGTTCATGGTGTTGGGCTGGTATCAGGTGTTACGGTTTCTGTGTACGGGTCCCAAATGAGGTCAGAGGTTTTTCTTTAACCCCTCTAAATCCAGACTGAGGGATCAGCTGTGTCCCAAAGAGACACCCTGCTGCTCCCAGCTTATTTGATGGGAAGAACTTGCCAGGCCACTGCCTTGCTTTAAATTGACCTGACTTTGCCAAGGCTTGGGCTAAATGTGTGACATGTTGGTGCCATCCTGGGAGGTACCTGCGAGGTGTCTGCACACAGCAGTGGCACATATTCAGGGTGGAAAACAGTATTTTCTGGAATGATCTTCAAAGAAAGGTCATTTTCTCTCGTGCAGCTACCTCCAAAGGACCACAGTGCTGGTAATTTGGCACGGGATAACCTGAATTGCTTCGACAAAGCAGAATTATTCAGGGAAGAGCAGCGAGAGGAGCAGGGAGCAGGTGTGTAATTCCAGTAGGCAATGACAGGTAGGAGCACATCCTAAAACAATAAATATCTCCCTAGTGTGTAAAAACCCAGAGAAGGAGAGAAAATGATGTCGGGCAGTAAACTGGATCATGACTGGGGAGAGCAGCACTTCAGGCTAAATATTGGAGATATCAATTCCTGATGGCCAGGGTGTAGGAGAGGCTCCAAGGAAAATGATAAACACTCCAGCACCTGGAATATTTAAATGTGTCGCTAAGGGGACAGTCCCACCATGCCGCTGTGATAGGGCACCACCGTGGCATTCCCAGCCCTGAACTAATTTCCAATCCAATTTTGGAAAGCCAGCTCACCCCCCTAAGTCTCGTGTTCCCCTCCCACATCATCTTGACTATTTGAGTTTTAAACTCCACAGGGCAGAGATGATCTCCTTAAACCGTGCTGTGCCTCGCATAAGGTGGCCTTGATTTTTTTGGCACCGCTGAAACAGAGCCTGTGTTTTCCAGGATGCTCTGAGCAGCAGCCCTGCCAGGGGGGGACAGAGTGCCTGAGAGGAGGGTTGTTTTTATAAATACAACATCAAGTTTGCCCTTGGGATCCTCCTGTCTGTTGTTGCTAATGATCAGTGATTTTCCTGCTCATCCGGCATCGAAAGCAACAGGGAAAAGCCGTGAGCAGCCCAGCTGCATTATGGATGAGCTGGACATGCAGCTGGGATTGAGACGGGCTGCCCTGTGTCACCGAGATGTCACCCTCTCTGCTGGCCCACCCCGGGAAGTGGCATCGGTCACCGCTCCCGTGGCAGCCGGCCCTTCTCACTAATTGGCTCGGTGGATGTGGAGCTGGCTGGAATACGGAATGCGCCGGCCCCGGGTCCCGCTCTGATGGCAGAGGGGTGGGGAAGCGGGGCTGGAAGAAAGGCTGCCCAGCATCAGAAGGAGCAAAAAAGGAGCCTCCAGGCTTGGCTGGACTGCGGGGAAAGGCGTGTTTGTGGGGGTTTGAAGCTGCGGTATTGATCAGCACCTAAAAGGAGCTGAGAAACAAAGGCTTCCTCCTCTTTAAAGTTTGCTTGCAGGAAATAGTAGGACTTGTTCCTTGGGAGTCTGCTTCCCAGGGAAAGGTTGATGTGCCGTGCATTCCCGCTTTGCACAGGCCGCTGGAGGCTGGGAACAACACTTTGTAGCATGGAGGAGGAAGCACTTGAAAAGGAGAGAGATTTCTCTCTTCAGCCCCTTTCTCCACCTGAATTGAGAGGGAGGGCCAGGGGTGGTCTGGGAGTGAGAGATTATTTCTCTCTAATCAACTCCACCGAGCCTCTGCCACAGAAAAGCTCCACGGTGGTGAGGGATTCCCTCACAGAGACTCCCTATGGTAAAGGCACTTGGCCAGCTTTCTTTTGGCTTCTTTGATGGCAAAACCCCCATTCTTCTGCCAGGCTGCTTTCAAATCCTGCATTCCGTGTAAAAGTGAGGTTGCAGATGCAAATCCTGCAGTGGAAAGAGGACACCTGGGTATTCTCCATGTTCAGATATGGGTTAGTGTGGGAACAGGCTGCCCAGAGGAGCTGTGGTTGCTCCATCCCTGGAAGTGTCCAAGGCCAGGTTGGATGGGGCTTGGAGCACCCTGGGATGGTGGAAGGTGTCCTTGCCCATGGCATGGGATTGGAATGAGATAATGGTTGAGGTCCCTTCCAACCCAAACCATTCCATGATTCTATGATTGGAAGGCAAGCCAGCTCTCCAGTGTTGGGGGCCCCAAATTGTGAGTGTTGCTGCTCAAAGCAGAGTTGGATAGAAGGTGAAAAAACAACGAAGAGAGCATGAAACAAAATCAAGGAGCAGGGAAGGGGCGGAGGTTGGCATCAGGCATTGTGTCAGGGAAAGGCTCTGTGAAAGCACCAGAATTCCTGGTCAGGGCCAGACTCCAGGGAGCAGAAGGCTGGATCAGTAAATAAGGGATGCGGATGGGGAGGGTTCAGAGCAGGGATTTGAGATGCAGGACAGCGTTTCAAAGCTGCACATCACAGAGATGCTTCTCACCTGCCTGGTGTCTGGCTGCTGGACACAACCCTGGAGGGTCTGCTCTGGGTTTGGTGGGCAAGCAGCAGCTCTGAGCCTGCGAAAGGACTTGTCCCCTGATTGCTGTGTGGGCTGTGATGAAGCCATATCGTTACACAGCCTGGATTCCACCTCCCAGTGGGGTTTGAGTGTGTATTTTTCAGAGCTGATTTGTTACAGTGCTGTGGCCCTTTCATTTGTAGGAGTTGTTGATAATTTTTCATAATTCATCGCGCCTCTGCTGAGCCTCTCTCCACGAGTTCTGTGTGGTTTAAGAGAGGATTTTTCTCCATAACAAACCCTTGTCCCCTTCTGCCACCGATCCTGGGGTTTCCCCTCAATGGATTTAATAAAAATGCTCTCCAGGCTTTTCATCAGCTGAGAAAAACAAGCCCGCCTGCCTCGCTGCAGCTCTGCAAACTTTCCGGCTGGTTTGGTGAGGCTGCGGCCGATTCTGCTCTAACTCCTCGTGCAGCTTTGAATTCCCTGCACGCTGAGAGCAAATGGGGGCTGGAGAGGAGGTCCCCATGCAGGTCCTGGTAAGTGCAGCGAGGATGCACAAACAAAATGCAAGCGTGGCACTGTGACAAGCTGGCTGGAGCAGATGGAGCCCCCCCGGCCTGTGCTGGCCCGAGCTGAAGCTGCTCCAAAGCGCACTGAGCACCCTGCGCCGACGACTTCTGATGGATTTTTCCTCCAGCCCAAACAACAGGCCCATAATTCTGCATCTGAGCTCCAGCTCGAGGGAACAGCACAGGGTGAGCTGTGGATTTGTGGATTTTTTTTTCTTCCCCCCACCTTAAATGGACCGTGTTCCAGTACTTACCCAGGTCTCCTGGCAGCTGTGTTTTCTGATTTGGCAGGCTTTAGCAGGGGGTTTGATGGCGTGGCTCCGCTACCTGAAGCTCAATTGATGGTTCTGCCCCAGAAACAAGGCTGGAGAAGGCAGTTCCCTCATGGATCTCGTCCATTGTCTTGGGAAGGGGCTCCTTAGGTGGACAGAGGTGCTCAGCTGAACAGCCACTGCCTTTAGGGTGAGGTGACTGCCGGGAGAGGGGAGGGTGCTGTGCCCACATCACCCCCTCTAGATCCTTGCAGGATTTCCGTGTCTCTCAGTGCCCTGTACCCCAGCTAAACTGGTTTTGCTGCAGCTCACACCAGCAGCACTAACAAACCTGGTGGTCCTCGCACTGGGATCAGCACCAAGGGAAGGATTCAGGGCGGATTTGGGGAACTCTCAGCCCTCGAGAGCAGCGTGGAAGGCTTGGGGTTGCCAGGGGAGGAACACGAAGCACCCGCGGATCAGCAGGTCGCACCGGGACAGGGAATGCTGGTGGAGCAAGGACTGCCAGACTTGGTGGAGACCCAAAGCCATTTCCTCTTTGCAGGTCCCCAGTCCCCTGCTGTGACACGGGGACACTCAGCCGTGACCACAGCATCCTCTGCGCTAACGACAGCGGCTCACCCGGGGCGGAGCCGAGCCGAGGTAACAATCTGTTCCCAGGGAGCCGAGATGTGCCTGCTGATTTCCCAGACTTGGAGCCTCTGGCGAGCTGCCTGCTCCACATGGAGATGGGAGAGGAGTTAACTCCATCATTGCCACCAGTGAGGTGCACAAGCAGGGCTTGGAAATGTCTGTGGTCCTCCTGTCTCGTTCTGGCTCTTCCTAAATGCCTGAGGTTTGCTCTGGAGGGTTGAGAAGGATTTTAGGGATGTTAAATAGGGGCTGGCCTGGCTGTCCCCTGGCTGCCTGTCCTTGGGGCTGAGTTGTCCCCACAACCACGTGGCTGTCTCCAGACACACCAAGGCAAAGAACAGCAGGAAATTTGCACCTCCTGGGTTACAGGAACAAAGTTATTCCATACTTCATTCCACCTTCCAAGGTGACTCCAACCCCAGTCCTTCCTCATCCATAATTTCTTCTCTCAATTAGCTCTGCAATGCAAAGAAGATGTACTAATATATCTGAATTTCAGGCTGGGTCTCTCTGATTCTTTTCCCCTGAATTTATGGTCTCTTCTGCCTGTCCTGTGTTGCAGTTTTTTTCCCTATGCCTCCTTTTCCACTCTCTCCATGTGGTGTGTCCCACTTAAGGACTGCAGGATTTAGCCAGAGGGTTTTCCCTAGAGATAACGGGGAAGGAATCAAGGTTTTGGTGGTACTAAACAGGGGCTTTTTGCAGTGCTTTGTTTGCTATCCTTAAACAGCACCAGCACATCCGTGTGGACACACTGGCAGTGCCAGATCCAAACGTCTTTGGAGCATTTCCAGGGATGCTGATTCCCTGGACAACCTGTTCCAGGGCTTGACCACCCTTCCAGTGAAGAAATCTTTCCTAATATCCAATCTAAACCTCCACTGGCACAACCTGAGGCCATTTCCTCTTGTCCTCTCAGTATCATATCCCCATACCTGTCTTCTCCTGAAAACCAGGGTGGCTTCATCCAAACAGTCTGCTGGAAAGCATCCTTTGGAAACAAACTTTCCTCCAAATTGAGCCTGGGTGTTGTCCTCACACAAAGGACATATTTCATTCCCTCAAAACCTGACCCTGAGCTGGAGGTTTCTGAAAGTACTGGAGCAGCTCTGAAAAGAAGAGAGACGTATTTGTGTATATACAGAAATACATATTAAATATACTTTTGAATATTTTATATTTTTAATGTGCTTTAATTTTTAATGTAGTATTTTTATATCAATTTGATTTCTTCTGCTCTTTAGGGCTAAGAACCAGTGTAAGAATGTCTGCCTTGTGGTTTCTGGCCATACGAAGCTTTTGGCAGAAGCTTGTAAGAGTTTATCTTTCCCTTTCAAGGCTATGCAGACAATGTCTTTTGTACATACTTTAGCTCTTCCCTGGTCAGGAGTGAACATAAAAACCCTAATGTAAAAGTTAAGCCAAAAGTGGATCTTCTTTGATGGCTCATCCCTGACAAATCAAAGGGAAGTGTGCCTGGCACTCTGTGCAAATTTTTCCTCTTTTTTTCTGGCTGTTTCTAAGAAATTGTTTTTCTAAGGAAGTGTTTTATTATGTAAAAGCCACTTGAGACTGATGGCAGCCCCTCCCGCGGCCTGGCTGAGCACTTTCCAGGGGGAAGCACCATTTTCCATGTGCGTGTCCACCCAATTTTCAGCCACCCTACATTCCAGGATCAAACCTGCTCTTCTCCGGCATGAGCTTCTTACTCCTCTGAGTGATAAATTTCTCTTTCATCTCATTTGTGCTTTCAAGAACTAAGACTAATGATGATCTTAGGCTTATAAATCTCTGTCCATAGAGCAAAGCACTGAGATTTGCTGTAGGACACACAGGTTTATCCATCCCGAGGCAGAGTGTGTAGGAAATGAAGAAATGTCCCGTTAAAGCTGCAGTGTGAATTTGGGAAGTACAATAAGTAGGGATTTCTTGGACAGGCGTTTGTCCAGCCCAGGATCCACAGTTTTGCCATCCCCTTTAGGGATCACAGAATCATGGAATAATTTAGGTTGGAAAAACCCTCTAAGATCATCAAATCAAACTGTTCCCTGACACTGCCAAGGTCACCACTAACCCACGTCCCCAGGTGCCATGACTTTAAATCCCTCCAGGGATGGTGATTCTACTACCTGGGCAGCTGTGCCAGGGCTGGACAATCCTTTCAGGGGACAAATTTTTCCCAGTATCCAATATAAACCTCCCTTGGTGCAACTTGAGGCTGTTCCCTCTCCTCCTGTCCCTGTTCCCTGCGAGCAGAGCCCGACCCCCCCGGCTGCCCCCTCCTGTCAGGGAGTTGTGCAGAGCCACAAGGGCCCCCCTGAGCCTCCTTTTCTCCAGGCTGAGCCCCTTTCCCAGCTCCCTCAGCCGCTCCTGGGGCTCCAGACCCTTCCCGAGCTCTGTTCCCTTCCCTGGACATGCTCCAGCCCCTCAGTGTCTGTCGTGAGGAGCCAAAGAGTGGACACAAGGCTGTCCAGCTGAAGGATGACCATGCAGCCGGTGGATGAGGAAACCCCTCACATCACCTGGATTCTGTTCCCAGACCGATGGGGATTTGAGCGTCTCCAGGACTCAGCACCTCTGGCTTCACCTGTGCCAGGTGGGTATGGGCCAGCTCCCAGCAGCCGGTGGCTACTGGGGCATCGCTGTGCTGGACTGCTGTGACCCACTGGTCATGGACTCGGAAAGGGTTTGTGCCTGTCCTGTGGATCTCAGGTCTGTCTGCCTCCATCCCTGCCCTTGGAAGCTGAGCACTCCCTGTGGAAGGACAACACAAAGAAAACAGAGGGGGATGCTTCTTATAATGGAAGCTCTGCTCCCCTCCCCCTGCAAGAGCAACTATTTCCAGTAAGTGAGCAGGAAGACCAGCCCCGGCCACCAGAGAGTATTTAGAAGTAATTGAATCACTGGATTAGCTAATGCAGCATCCATTAGGAGTCCATGCCATCCCCAGAGGACTCGGCAGACATAAAGGAGCTCGAGGAAGCCGTGAGCATTTCATGTATGTACATAAACCTCCTGCTTCCAGACCATCACTTTCTTCCCGGCTGACAACACCAAGGTGCTGTTGGCCCTCCTCCATCCCCCTCGACACGAGGTCTGAGGTTGTCCAGATGGCCCTGGAAGGTAGAGAGAAGCCGGAGCAGTTGCTCACTGCTGCTACAGCTGACGTGGGGGTAGGGGGAACGGCAGCAGAGCTCCCAACTTGGCTCCTCTCGGGGTGGAGAGGAGCAGTTGGAGAGTGCGGAAGCGCTCGGGCAGATCCGGGCTGGGGAAGGTTTTGCCGGGAGGAGCAGCCGGCTCCAGACTTGGCCCGGGGCACGGCGCGCCTGGCAGATGGCGGGGAGCAGTGGGTGTGCAGAGTGAGGAAAGATTTAAACACAGAAGGCCAGCTCCTCACCCAGCCAGGGGAACTGTGCTTTCCCGAGGAGCCGCTGGCAGCCGTTCCCGCGCGGTGGCCGGAGCTGGTGCTAGCCCACAGTGTTATTTCAACTGGTTCCTGGCACCGAAGCCGTGGTGGGGATTTGCTGCGTTTGGAGCTGGTTCTCCTCCTTAAGGAGCAGCAACACCCTCCAGATGCTACTGACTTAAGTCTGTGCCTTGAATTCCGGAGGAGGGAAAAGGAGGAGCTCGCCTGGGCGATGGAACAGGGATTTGAGTGCTGCAGGTGGGCCTGAAGCTTCACCTTCTTCCAGCTGGGTCCGCTGGGTTCAGAGTGCATAAAATTGTTTTAAACAGTATGGATTTCATGCCAAGCTTTCCAAAGAGAGAAGCACAAGTCCTGCTATGTGAGAGGCTTAAATCTCAGCAAAACAACACATGGGGCTGCTAATCCTAATTCACTCATACAAGCTGCTCCATCCTTTCTTCCACTTTGAAGCGTCCTTATTTAACAGGCAAAATAGCTGGGAGCTGGCATGATGGAGTCTTTTCCAAGCTGGGTGAGCTGTTTCCCTGTCTCTCTCTCCCATGGTGACCAGTTCACGCGTTGTTGTGGGAAGGGGAGGCCCCGTGGCAACCTAAATATAGATGCACATAAGGAAACAAATGCTACCCCCTGTAAATTTCGCCATCAGCAGCTGGAGTGGGACACACCACCGCTTAGCAGGGGATTGGTTTTGCAGGCTCCGTGCGTCTAAAGGGAGAATCATCTATTGTTTGCCATTTAAGATTTATGGCGTCTCCGTTTAGACTGAATAATTTATCCTGAATGAGCCCTGGAACCCTTTGGCAGTTAAAGGGAGAAAAACACAACCCAGGGAAAAAAAAAGTTTCACCCTAATAGGAGAAAATCAGCAGGCGTTGGAGAGAGGGGAGGGGGTGGGTGCAGGGTTGGTTGCTCTGTTGGAGACCTCGGTGGTTCTGTATCCTTTGTCACTGCTTTATAATGATGAACTCCGTCGTTAGGAGCCGTTCATCCCCGCTCAGCCCGTGTGATCTGATGCTGGTTTGATAGGATCCAATTTAGCATTTCACTCCGGGCTCCATTCCATGGCCATTTGGGTTTGGAAGTAAAAGGCAGTTTGATGACGCCTTGATGGTGTTTTAAACTGCCGTGAAAAACGCTGGCGAGGCAGTTCAATAAGGGCGACATCATCCCGGGCCTGCTCTTCGAGGCAGCTGCTTTTCTTTGTCCTAAAACTGGGGCTTAAAGTGGGTGGGGGTGCTTTGTGCCCTGCTTTGTGTTGTTTATGGGGTGAAGGAAGCAGAAGGAGAAGGGTGACCCTGAACCGGCCTCTGGGGCTCACCCACGTGAAGGAAACGTCTGAGGGAAAGTTGCAGGAGACGTTTCCACCGCTGAGATCTGCACCTGGGCATGGCTTCTGGTTTCATCCCAGCCGAAGACAAGAGAATTCATCTGAATTTCCCTGGTTTTGGGGAAAGAAAATAAAGCATTTGTTGTATCCCATTTCCTGGAGTCTCTTGAGGTCCAGCTGTTCCCACAGCCAAACCACTGGGGCTGGGGATATTTGAATAGAGCAAGGCTTGCCTCAAACGTCATCACCAAGATGGTTTTAGGGTTTTTTCTCCTTTTTTCCTCTCTGAAAGATCTGACTTCAGCTCTGATTTTGAACTTCCTCGTTCTGGAATCAAGTGCAGCAAAGCACTTCTGTCTCCATTTTCAATCCAAGTGGAAGTGAGGATATGAAATATTCCCCTGTAAACTCAGAGTTAAGCATTTAAGAGAAGCTTTTCTCTAGAAAAGCCCTTGAGCCTCCTCTGGGTTACTCAGTTCAGTGGCCAGAGGTGATTGAGCTCTCTAAAAAATGCATTCAGCCCAAGACATTCCCTCATACTGGGTAATTTTCCCTTCTTCCAAGGACACCACATTTCATTAGGCCGTTCCCATCCGTCTCCTCCAGATTTTCTAGGCTGCTGTGAATCAGGGATAAGTCAGGATAAAACTCTTATTTTCCAGTAGAGGAAAATACTTCCATCCAAACACGTTATTTTCTGACCTATTCTGTGTGGATTTGGTGGCTCCTTGATGTTTGGGACTCAGAATACTCAGGCAGGTGCTTTGCTGCTTTTCCTGTAACTGTGTCCTACGAGTTCCTTTGGCTTGACCACGATTAGTAAGGGAACACCGGAGGCTTTCCCCTCCAGGTCACCGACTCAAAAGTCAATCCAAACAAGACCACTCCAGCTAAAGGATATTTCCACTGACAGGAACTGCTGTCCAGGTCAGAGGGTCGCTTGTCCAAGGCAAATTGGATGACCCTTCAGCTTCTTGAGCAGAGACAATGAGCAATGACACAGCAAACCTAGAAATGGCATCACTGAAATCATCCAGCATCTTTTCTGTCATCCCAAAGCAGGATGCCAAGCTCTCTCCGTGAGAACTGACTTTAATGGAAGTGTGGAAGGCTGTTGGAAATCCCTTTTTTGTTTTTATTCCATGGAATTCCATCGCAGTTACAGCTGGATGAGGACATTTCTATCCCTATGTTCTTACAAGTTTTCAGTTTAGTGAAAATATTAACTTGGGAAGACAAAGGCTGGAAAATAAGAAAAAATTGATTCCAATGGATCACTCTCACTGCCTAAACAGAACAGTTCCATTTTTTCTGGATATATTTCTCGATAAGCATCTTCCTCCAGGATCTTAGAGGAAAAATGTTGGTGGAACCTTGTGAGAGATTTGGTATCCCGGCTCATGGAAGGGGGGTTGGAACTACATGAACTTTATGGTCACTTCCAACTCAAACCATTCTGTGATTCCGTGATTTATTCCAGGCAGGAAATCTCCCACTGTGGGAGAAGGAGGCTAAAAGCAAGTGAGAAATGCTCCCACCCAAACATTTCAGGTTTGAGCCACCGAGTTGTTGGGTTTGGTGTTGAAGATGCTGCTGGGAAAACAGTGGAGTTTGGGGAAAAAATTATTGCTTCGAGAAGTAAATTGTGGTGGAAAAATTACATTTATTCCTAAATGCATGGCTGGAAAAGGAATCCTCCCAGAGGGTGCTGGGCGCTGCCCAGGCTCGCCAGGGAATGGTCACATTCCCAAGGCTGCCAGAGCTCCAGGAGCATTTGGACAATACTCCCAGGGATGCACAGGGTGGGATTGCTGGGGTGTCTGTGCGGGGACAGGAGCTGGACTGGATGATCCTTGTGGATCCCTTCCAGCTCAGGATATTCCCTGATTCTATGAACTGCAGAAGACCATTTCATCAAGTACACTGTGGGTGAGCTCATGGCCAGGAACTGCCAGCCTCCAGCCATCCCCTGCTTCAAAACACCACATTATTTGTATTATTTTTGCTCCCAAACATCCTCTGCTTTATTCCCATTAAAAATATTTTGGGATGTACAGCACCACGAACTACAGAGTTCCACCAGAGCTGAAAGCAGCAGGGTCATGAGCAACCCAAACACAAACCTGGGGGAAGGCACAGACTCCAGCCAGGGATAACAAAGCCTTGTTGGGATGGACTGAATGATCCCTTGGAGGCCAAACTGAGCCAAATTGGAGCTATTTTGGCTCAAGTTGTAGTTATTTATTCTCTGTTTTCCCAACCATCATTTCTTTGCATCTCAACTTTGCAGCTGCAGGGTTCTCACATCGTTTTTATCTTGGGGGAACTGAGGGCACTTTGAAGGGCTGTGTAAAGTGATGTTTGTGGCCTGGCTGTCACCAGTGAAGGGTGGTTTTAGGGACAGAAATCAAACCCGGCAGGGCTGATGGAGAGCTCTGAAGACGATTTGGAATTTTACCTAAGTGTTAATTTAACTTCCCCCTCATTCAAAACTATGTCCCGGTTTCTTCAGGCTCTGAATCCCTGGGAACATCAGCACAGGTGCGAGCCAAAGCTTGGACTTTGCCAAGGCGATTTTGTCTGGCAGAACACTCCCGGTCCAGCCCAGGCACAGAAATGGATGGGCAAAAATGGGGAAGAAAAGATTCTTTTTGTTTGCCCGGCAGGGGATTTCTGTTTAATCAGCAGTTGTTTGCAAAACCAAACACTGGCTGCCGCGAGCCAGGGTCCAGGAACATCAATATCCGGGCTCGCTTCCAGGGCTGTGGCTGAGCTCCAAACGGTTCGTGAGCAAGGAGGAGGTGGGAAAGTGGCTCCCAGCACTCTGCAGTTGGCAGGACTGGTGTTTGCTGCAGTGCAGGGACAGGGACTGGGACGGTGACAGTGACAGTGACAGTGTTCATCTCCTCTGGCCCCAGCTGTAGGATTGGCACAGCTGCCCAGGGCAGGGGTGGAGTCACATCCCAGGGCGGATTTAAAGCTGTGTGGATGTGGCACTTGGGGACATGGTCAGCGGTGGCCTTGGCAGTGCTGGGAATGGTTGGACTTGATGATCTTAAAGGTCTTTTCCAAGCTAAGATTACATGGTTCTGTGACTGGAGTTGCTTTGTGAAGCACTTGAGTTGTTCCTGTTGTTGGAATTCCTGCCTGGCCACCCAAAGTGAGGCGCAGATCTCCCATCCCAAGGAAAGGACCAGACTCTCAGAGAGTTTTCTCTGAGCCCCTGTGAAAAGCCAGGAATAGTTTCTGATGGATGAGGTATTCCTGATAAAAATGGGGGGTACTGCAGGTTCCTGGGGAAATCTGATCTCCTCACTTGGGAGCTTGGTCAGGAGATCGGGGGCTTTTTCCATAGAAGGTTCTTGGATTTGTTTGCTTGATTTTTGCTGCTGTTACTGTTTTTGGAAAACAAACAAGCAAAAAAAAAAAAAAAAGGGAAAAAGGAGAAAAAAAACAAAAGAAAAAAAGAGAGAAAATAAAAAAAGAAAAAAGAAAAGAGAAGAAAAGAAAAGAAAAGAAAAGAAAAGAAAAGAAAAGGAAAAAAATCAAGGAAAAAAACAAGAAAAAAAGAAAAAATAGATGAGAAAAGAAGAAAAAAGAGGAAAAAAAGCAAAAAAAAGGGAAAAGAAAAAAGATGAAAAAGAAAGAAAAAGAGGAAAAAGAGAAAAGAAATCAGGAAAAAGAAATAAGAAATAAGAAATAAGAAATAAGAAATAAGAAATAGAAAAAAGAAAAAAGGGAAAGAAGAAACAAGGAAAAAGAGGGAAAAAAAGAAAAAGTAAAAAGGAAAAGAGAAAAAAGAAGAAGAAAAAAGATGAAAAAGAGAGAAAAAGATGAAAAAAAGGAAAAAAGATGAAAAAGGAAAAGAAAAAAGAAAAAAGGAAAAAAATAAAGAAGAATAAAGAAAAAAAGAAGGGTGTTCTCTGAATGGGCCTATTTGTCATTAGAAATAATTTTGGAAAAAAAAAAAAGCCTTCGATTTTCCTTAAAAACTGATAAAAATGCTGTTTCCACTGCCCATTTTTTCAACAAATCCTCGGCAGGTGAGCGTGCCGGATAAACCAAACTGTTGTGCGGCTGCCTCCGGAGCTGGGTTCCCATCCCACACCTCAGCCCGTGCCCGTGGTGCTCTGCCTTCACCTCTGGGGAACCCATGGCACTGAGGGGTGTGCAGGGCCCTTCTGGCACTCTCCTTTCGGCACTGAATTTTTGCCTTTGCCAAACTCGAGCTATAAAAAGCCCATCCCTGCCAAGCTGGCCCAACAACAGCACAAACACTGCAGCACTCAGGGCCAGAGTGAGAGTTACCACCAGCAGCATGAAAACTCAGCATCCACGAGGTATTTGCTTTATTTTTCTCTCTTTTTCCCTGTTGAAAACGTGATATGTCTTCAGCAGGTGATGCTTTAAGTGTCTGTGGCTTTTCAAAGTTTTTTAATCTTTTTGTTCTTCTTCCTGTTGCTTGTAATTTCTCTGAAAGCCTTGAAAAATGTCCAATTTCCATCCGTTTGCAAAGGAGGAGGTTTGATGTCCAGATTCAGACTCATGCCACGGTGGCTAAATCCCAGGAGAGCTAAAAACAAGGCTGTGTAAGAGCTGACAAATACATTTTAACTCTTCTGGTATCTTTTCCATATTACAAATAAACGACCCAAAACCGTGAGAGTGACACTGATGAGAGAAGGTGGTTTAAGAATATCAAGACTGCAAACAGCAAACAGGTGAGGAAGAAGGTGAGGAACCACCACAGATCATGATAAGGAGGGACCAGGTGGGTGAAAAGCTGCCTTGGAAATTATTTGTAGGGCAAATGAAGGTGGGAGAAAGCGGAGAAGTTGTAATCATTTATTCTCTGTTTTCCCCACCATCATTTCTTTGCATCCCAGTGAACAGGAGAGGATCAACGCCAGAGAAATTTGATTTGAATCGACCCACACTTTATTTAAACCAAAATAAAAAATCTGTTCTGTTTTGTTTTCCCTCCAGATGAATATTAAAAGGTGGCATAACTGACATTCCAGCCCACTACAACTTCACCTCCTGTTTGGAGCTGAAATGGAACAAATTTAAGTCGTTTTCTTACTGTGGGCATGAAAGGGACTGTGGGCCTCTAATCACTGCCCGTGGGTTTGACTCAGCCATCCATAAACTGCAATAGCCACTCGTTTATTCCTTTTCATTCAATTGCCTCCAAATTGCTTCAAACAGGCTCCAAGGCTGCTGGGGAACGAGGAATTCTGCCTGAATCTCATTAGAGGGGACAGGAGTGAGGAGGGAAATGGGAGTTCTGGGCCATTCCCTTCCTTCCTTCCTTCCTTCCTTCCTTCCTTCCTTCCTTCCCCCGTCCTCAGTGCCACAGTTGTGTTCAAACCCCTTCGTGCCTCTGAGACAAAGCCTGAACACTTTTTTTGGGAGATATTTTCTACATTTCAGGCATTTTGGAGATTAAAAAATGTATCAAAACCTAATTTTATTGTCTCAGTGTGATGGAAAAGCCTTGGGTCAGGTGCTCTCGGGTGCCACAAAAATGATGTACATTGGTTTTTCCCTAAAAAATCCAGAAAAGCTCTGGATTTACCCAGTTTTATTTTTTTCCATCCTAGATGTGACAAGCAATGCATTACTGATGCCTTCCCTAATCCCTCTCCACGTCAGCTGGTGGAAGAAGAAACATCTTGAGATGTTTTCTGAGCTGCTCTGGACACAAGACCCTCAGAAGCTGGACTCCCCCCCTGGACAGCTTTGCTGGTTCTCATTTCCCAGTCCTCACTTTGCTAAGAGCAGCAGAGCCAGGGTGTAAAACACCTTCTTCAGGCTTCTGCTCCATCCCCAGGCTGAGCACGGAGCCTCTGGAGATGGGAATGGCGGCTGCCTCCAGCAGCTTTGCAGAGCAGCTCCCTCATTTCCTCCAGCACTCGCAGGGCTCCAGTGAGCAAAGCAGCCAGAGCAGAAAATACTGCATTGCACCAAAGGCACCGAGACAGGGAGAGAAAGAGAGAGAGAGACAGAAATCCCCCAGCCTGACAGGCAAAGCTGTGCCTGTCCCACTCCTGACAGGCTGTGCTGGACCGTGGAGCCGGGCACAGTTTCCACACAAGCAGAGCTGGGCAAGGCTCAGCTCCAGCCCTGGCAGGGTTTGTGGTGGTGCATTTCGTGACCAGCCGCCCTGAAAGCTTCTGTCTCGGCTCAGGCACCTTTGGCACCTGCAGACAAGGGGAGGAAACGTTTCCAGCTTGCTGCCTGGAAATGAGAGCTGCAGCGTTGGCTCAGCACGGGGAAGGGGTCAGTGCAGGCAGTGACAGCCCGTTTAATGACAGCCCATTTAATGACAGCCTGTTTAATGACAGCCCGTTTAATGAGCCCCTTTTCCACAGGCTGAGTCCCTGCTGGGCTTTCCCATTTCTGTCCCCTCGGCCCTCTGGGCCTTGGGACCCCTCTGCTGCCTGTCCTTGGCACCCTGCAAAGAGCTGGGTCAGCTGTGCCCTCTCCAGCCACCACTGCAGGAAGTCCCTGCAGACAGGGAGAGCAGGAGCCAGCCCAAACAGGGGCACTGAGGTGGTGGCAAACACCAGGAGCTGAGGTTGCTCCACGTCAGCCTCATCCAGCACCCTCACACTGGAAGATCATCCCTCACATCCCTGCCGGAATTGGGGTGAGCTCCTTCTGGCACAGCTGAATGCTGGAGGAGGAGGAGACGAGGCTGGTGCCCATCCTGATGATCTTGGCCAAGAATCCAGACCCTAGAACCGACCCCAGGAAGCCTGCACTGCCAGATGAGGAGTGCTTCCTAAAAAAAAGAGGGATACTCCTCTTTTTAAAATGCTCCTGCACAATCAGTGAGCAAGCTGAGAGCTACAGCTTATCTGTCACTTCAAAATAAGCCGTGGGGCCATTTGATCTGCCAGCCTCATTGCCTGGCACTGTGTTCCTCCCTCTGGAAAAACAGCAGAGGCACATTGGTGCCCATGGAAATGAAGGTCACAGAATCCCAGGATCACTGAGGTTGGAAAAGCCCTCCAAGGCCATCGAATCCAAGCTGTGGCCAATCCCCACCTTGTCCCCAGCCCAGAGCACTGAGTGCCACATCCACACCTTCCTTGGACACCTCCAGGGATGGGGACTCCAAACCTCCCTGGGCAGTCCCTTCCAGTGCCTGAGCACCCTTTCCATGAGGAAATTCCTGCTGATGTCCAAGGTTGTGGATGAGGTCACTGTGAGGTCTGCCTGGTGTCCAGGGCAGTGGCCAATCCCTCTCTGCTAGAAGACCATCCTGGTCTTATCAAAATCGATCACCACTGTCCTGGGAGATAAGTTCTGTCCCATATTCAGGTGATTCAGCCTGTAAATGGTTAAATTTGGGGCTCATCTTTTTCTCCCCTTCACCCCATGGGTTACAATGGAGGGGAGTCCCTGAGTAGCCCTTGGCTGGTGAGGTTCCATCACCGAGGTACCAAAAACTAACAAGGTTTGTCTCCAGAGGAGTTTGAATATCCACGTGCTCAGGAAATGGAGGCAAGAAGGAAGGTCGGAGATGGAAAACCACAAGCAAACAAACAGAAAAAAAAATAAAAATCATGAATTTAAGCTGTGAGAGGCAATAGTACCTCCTGCAGAGACAGTAAACAGAGATGAGTTGTTTCCAAGGAATACCCAGTAGCAGATCCTGGAATCAGTGAAAGCTCGGAGTAAACAGGGGGAGGGAGGCAGGAGCAAAAAAATGTGTCACATTAACAGAGTAAAATCAAATGAATCTTTTTCTTCTCGTCTTCTTGATTATCATTGTTCATCTGGAAATCAAAATCACATAACATTGTGTGTCTGGGGAAAGAGAAATCGCGGTGCCAGCAGGAAAGGGGGTGGGAGGAGCACTCCAAACCCCTATTCGTGCTCAGTCTGCTTCAAACCCTCAGCTGAAACACGGCGGACAAACCTTGAAAAGAGCCGGGCACTAGAGGTGATGGGACACGTGGAAAAATCAGGTGCAGACTGGAGCACAGAGACTGGGAATCAATTTCTGAGGGAATTCGGAGGATTAATTTTTAGGTGGCCTGTGGGAAACTCCTGGGAGGGATTTGCCATTCGGAGGGTTAGGCTTGGGCTTCCTGGAGCTCCATCCTCTTTCAGGTGCAGGAAATTGGCCCTGTGAAAAAGAAGCACCCAAAAATCTCTGGTGGCTTTTGATAAGTGGAGGACTCTTGTCAAGAAAAACTCGAAGCCAGAAGTTGGGGTATTGTCCTGCCCAGCAGAGTCAAAATTCCCACCTCTCTCGGCTTGGTTGGACACTTCACACTGCAATCAGTAGAGGGCTTGGGCACTTCCAGGGATCCACAGCTTCTCTGAGCAATGTGTGCCAGTCCCTCCCCGCCCTCCCAGCCAGGAATTCCTCCCCAAGATCCCGTCCATCCCTGGCCTCTGACAGTGGGAAGCCATTCCTCCTTATCCTGTCACTCCATTCCTTGTCCAAAGTCCCTCTCCAGCTCTCCTGGAGCCCCTTTAGGTACTAAAAGGTCACAAAAAGCTCTCCCTGGAGCCTCCTCCAGGCTGAACAATCCCAAACCTCACAGGAGCCATGTTCCAAGGCTCAGGCTGGTCGATCTCTTTACCATCTGTATTTGAAGATGTGTTGCCTTGCCTGTGATTATTTGTCTCGAGGAAACCCCGGGTGATCAGTTTGGATTCAGGTGGGATAGAAAGCCACCCTTGGCATCCACGGATTGAACAAACAAGGGGCTGTGCCAACGGGGACCCCAAACTTGCCCGGCTATCGGGGAGGAAGGTGCTGTTGGGGAAACTCTCTGGTTCTTAGGCCTGTGTGAGGGCAGACAATGAGGATGGGTATGGAGATGCTCTCCTCGGTCCCTGTAGTTAATTGGGAGTGTCTGGCTGGAGATTCGGGGTTCGAAGCTCTCCGTTGGTGGCTCAGCAGTGCAGCCATGTCCCCACTCTTCCAAGCAGCCCCTGGAGATTTGTGCTTCCGGCACTGGAAGCTCCAGGTTCAAACCCCTCCATCAGCCAGACAAGGGACAATTATATTTGGAAAGCAAGTGCCAGGTACAGACCTTCCTCACATTTTCTGCTGCCTTCCCCTATGGCCCATTAATATCCGTGCTGTGTTATCCATCTTCCACAAACTTCCCGGGGCTGGCACCGTGCTGGGCTGTGTCGGTGCCTCTGGATAAATCAGCCAGAGGTGTCCAACCTCTCCAGCCCCAGGGCTGAGCACACTTTGTCACAAAGGCCACGGGGTCACCAGCGATGCTGTAACTAAGCCAAGGCTCCACCAGCTGAGCTCCAGCCCTTCTCTCCCTGAGGCCTGTGAGCCCTGCTGGGAGAGGTGACAGGCGAAGCTGCCCCTCTCCTTGTCACGTCACAGGGCTGAGGTTTGGCTCGAGGCTCCTCCCGGGATGGGTGGGACAGTCCCTGCCCCAGTGTGGGATGCTGAGGGCCAGGCCCAGGCTCGGACACCTGCAGTGCCCATAACTCAGATCGGTGCCATTAACAGGAGGCCTTGCACAGCTCACTCTGCTCCCGGCTCCTTCCAAACCACATCTCCTTGCTCAGTTTTCAGAGCAGCTGAGCTGGGGGGACAGGAGTTTGGAGTCAGATGTGGGAAGGAAAACTGCCAGCACCATCAGCACAGGTCACTGAGCGTGTCTGAGCATCCCTCAGCCTCTGAGCAGCACATCCGACACCCCCTGCCCCACACAGGGGCAGCCTGCACTGGGTATTCATGGGGCTGATCCCAGACTTCTGTGGGGAGAGGTTTTTAGACGCCAAAAGAAGTTTTTTCTGTATTTTTTGAGCTGCTCTGGCCTTGGCCACTGAGCCTCTACGAGTGGCTGCTCTCACTGCTGTTTACAACCACTCCGTGGGAGCTCACCCTGCTTCCCTGCAGGAATTTGTTGCCTTGGTAGTGAGTAAAGGAGACTGGAGCTGCTTTAAGGAGGGATGAATGTGAATGTGTGATGCAGTCCCCATAAACCAGCCCCTGACTGCCTCCCCCTCAAACACACTCACTGAACGCTGCTCTCAGCTCCTTTCCTCGCACCTTCCCCCCTAAGCCCAGTTCCCCACCTTCCCCTAAATCCCACTTTTCCAGGCAGCCAGAAGACAGATGTGTTTATTTGCACGGTGCCAGGCTGTGATTCCTGACTCTCTCCCTGGCTTTTTGAGGCACTGGGCGAGTTATTTGCCTGACACCCTGCGTGTCAAGCCCTGCTCCTGTAAAACAAGCAGGGGATGATGCTGGGAAAATAAATACAGCGCTGGCTGGCTGTACATAAAAATAGCTGAGACCGTGGGGGAATTTAAGCACCAAGCTGTGTGCTTGTTTTGCTAAGGACTTGCAATGAATTGTGCTTATTTCATCCAGAACCTGTGCAGCTTGGTGGGAAATCCTTGGGCTGCCGTCATCCATCCACCCTGGCCTTCGGAAAGGCGTTGCTACCATGCTTTACACCAGCTGGGGAAATATCCCCGGGGTAAAACAGATTTTTTCCTCTCTCTTCCAGGCTACCCACAGAATGATTAAGTCCGCAAAAGACCTCGGAGATCATTAAGTCCAGTCATTAACCCAGCACTGCCAAGCCCAGCCACTAAACCACATCCCCAAGTGCCACATGCACACGTTTTTTGAACGCTCCCAGGGGTGGTGATTCTGCCACTTCCCTGGGCTGCCTGTGCCAGGGCTTGAAAACTCTTTCAGGGAAGAACTTTTCCCCAATATCCAACCTGAACCTGGGGCTGCAGGGGCTGCTCTGGGAGTGAAAAAATAAGGGAGAGCAGCTGCCACCACCTTAGGAGGGAAGGACAGGTTTTGCTCCATCACAAACTTGGTATTTCGAGTAGGGATGATTTTGAAAATCTGCTAAATAAACTTGGTTGAAAATAGCTCTTAAATCCAAGAGAGCACCAACAGAACAACCCCCAGCTGGCATTTTTTTTTTTGCCCAGATGTTTCAGGGACATGACTTCTGTCGTGGTCCCACAAGCAGCTCTCCTGGGCCACTTTCTGGATGTGGGAAAAAGGAGCTGGGCAGGGAGGCCGAGGTTTCCTAAGCTGATTTCGCAGCAGGAAAAGAGGTTTTGTGAAATTTTCCTGTGAGCAAGATGCACAAACCTGGAGCTGCCACAGGGGAGGAGATCCATGGATTTAGGGTGCTGATCCTGAGCACAGGAAAACCACGCTCTTAAAAACTTCCCTTGCAAGGAAACTCTTTGCACGAAGCACGACTTTGCCTTGTGCTTCAAAATCCTTTCCAACTTCTGTGCACAGCCACTCTTTCTTCAGGACAGTAAAAAACTGAGCCTCCCCAGCTGGCAAGGAGCTCCTGCAGGGTGTCCATGGGCAGTAACAGAGTGAGGAGGAGGTGGCTGGTGCTGCCCAAAAGCTGCACTCCTGGGGCAGTCCCCTGTGGGGAACCGGGCCCATCTGTGGGGCAGCCACCATTTGGGATGGGGCCATTAGGGATCATAAATAACATGGGGCATGTGGAGCTCCAGGGAAATAAGCCCTGGATCCCAGCACCAGGCAGAGGGATACATTTCCCTTTTATTTATAACGGTGCTGTGCCTGCCTGACCCCTGCTCCCTCACACACTGATGCATGTTCACAGTTCCGGGGCCAATTTTCTCCTCAAGCGATGGGAAATATGCACCAAGCAGCAAGAACCAATTGCTTCATCTGTTTTCTTCAGAAACCACTGACCTCCAGCCATTTCAGACCCTTTAAGATACATGGAGAGGTGTGGATCCATGCCTTTGCTCCAGAACTGGAGGTGTAGGTGCTATATCCAGGTATCATCTGTAAGAAAAAAAAAAAAAGAATAACCCTCCTGACTTGGAAATATCCTGACTTGGATATTTGCTCAAAGCAATTCCTTCAGAGAAACCAGGAAAACTGTTTTACAGTCCACCAAAATCCGCAGGCAGCCCGGCAGCAAATTCATCTCCTTTTATGTTTTTTTCACAATGAAATGTAGACTTTCATTCCCAGCACTGCCAAGAGTTGTTGCAGCACCATCACTTTCTGTCTGTCTTAATCAGCCCAGTCCCGTTATTTCCCAGTCTCGTTCTGCTCTGCTCTTTTTTTTTTTTTTTTCCTTTTTTTGTGCCTTTACCATTTCATTACTGATATTTCCTTTCTGCTTTTAGGTGGGATGATGCTATAACTGGGAACTGCCACCTTAACCAAGCTTGCAGTCAGTAGTCATAGATCCAGCAGGCTCCAGCTGTCAGGCTTTCTGCTGCCTGCTCTGTTTCGTTTTCCACGGTTTTCATCCCCCCAAGGAAGATTTCAGTCTTCCCCTCCCTTCCTCCCAAGCCCCAGCCGGGCTTTTTTCAGGATTTGGGCAGCCAGAAATGCCTCCATGGCTGATTCCTGAGCACAGGTGAGATCAGAGAGCTGTTTAGGTTGGGAAAAAACCCCTCAGACCATGGGATCCAACCTTTAAACCAGCACTTCCAAGCCCACAGCTCAACGGTGTCACCAAAAATACAATTAAGCACAGCTCTTCCCTGCCATTGCCAAGCCAGTTCCCACTTGGAAGGACAGGGTGGAAATGGAAGAGCTGGGAAATGGAGCTGCAATGACCTTGCTGAGGGGTGTCCATCTCATCACACCAGGACAGGCTGGTCTTGGTTGTCCCCCTTCTTGTAAGGACTGGTTTGTTCAAAGCACCCACTTCAATATCCAGAGAAATACTTTTAGGCAAAGAAGTGCTGAAACTCGAGGAATTTAGAGCATAAACATTGCCTGTATCACAAAATCAATCAATCAATCAATCAATCAATCAGTCAATCAATCAGTCCATCACCCTTTCATTCTGTTTGGACTGGAGCTGTTTGTGAGAAAGCAAAATGAATTCTTTTAGATATAAAAAAGGGGTTTCAACCCAAGGAATAGGGACCATAAAGGGTCCATAGGGACCATAGGTGTCTCTATCACCGAATAAATACATAAATTAGTAACCAATTAATTAATTAATTAAATTAGTTAATCAACTTTTCCTTCTCTTTGGACTGGAGTTGCTTGTGTGACAGGAAAATTAAAATCAGATAAACCCATCTCATGGAGTGTAATTCATCTAAAGGTTGGTCATCCAGGCTGAGCAAAGTTTGGGTCCCTCTCCACAAGAGCAGAGTTTCATTCCAGCCTCAGTTCAGCATCTGGGACAAAACATCTCCCAGAGATGCCACTTTTGAGTTTTTACTAAAATCAACCCGGGGGTCTGTGAGTATAAAATCCTCTCAGCCTTTTTCTGGGAGCTCCCTGCAAAGCCGTGGCTGATGCAGAGTCCTGTGATAACCTCCAGTGCCGCTATAAATCAGTTTGGATATCAGCCTAACCCCCCAAGGAACACCCCAAAACCTTCCACATTCCTCAGGCTGCTGAGACCAGGAGCAGCTGGATTAAAATTCCATATTCCTCTCAGTGCACTTTATGCCGGTGGGGGAAAACGCAACCTGCAGAAAAGCTTCATGAGAGAAAGTCTCAGGGCTCCTCGCTGAGAGGGGGTTTGTGCTCAGAGGGAACCCTCTCTGCTGGTTTGATTACTTTTGGAATCAGCAAAACAGGCTGAAGGAATTGTGTTTCTTCAGCCAAGGAAACAGAAGCCAAGCGAAGATGGAATAATCGTCTTCCAGGAGACTGGAGATACTTGACAAAGTAATGAGAGCAATTCTAATTTTTCTGGGAGAAAAATAAGAAAAAACGAGCTTAATTTTCAGCAAAAAGGTTTAGTTTGGATACTAGGAGAGGCTGGAATTGATGTTCACAACGAAATGCTAAAATGGCTGAAGAGGGATGTGCTGTGGAATTCCCTGATTAGAGCTTTTCACAGCTGGGATAAACTCCTGTTGAGCATGAGCCAGATGCTTCAGCTTTGATCCAAGGAGCTCACCTGTGATTCTGTGGCTTGATACATTCCTTGCAAAGAAAGGATCACCTTAAACCAAAACTGACTCTGCAGTTCACTTCTCTCCTTAGTACGAGCCTTGGGGTTTGGCCCAAGGGTAACAGGGAAATACAATTTATCATCTCTGCACATCCAGGCTGCTGGGTGATGAGGTTGCTTTTAGGTGGGAGCCCTTCAGTCTGGGGCTGTACTCTAATTCTATCTGTATCTCTATAGAGAAATAGATAGTTCTAATTCTAATTCTAATTCTAATTCTAATTCTATTTCTAATTTTACTTTAATCCTAATTCTCACTCTATCTCTACGTGTGACTTCCTATGGGTTAATCTCTCCACTTCTCCTCACCAGGTCTCTCCAAGTGGCTCTCCAGAGGCCCTGCCAGCCTCTGCTGGGAAAGGCTGCCAGGTTTAGAAAGGATTCAGTGCACCTGAATGTGCCTTTAAGTGCAAACAGTTTCCACAGGCTGCAGCTGGACTGGTCCTGCATGGGCTGGCTTGGCAGCGAAAGGTTCTGGAGTCTGCTCCCATCCTTGCAGCTCCCACTTCCATAATCATGTGTCTTTTTAATGACTTGGCTGGAGATGCTGCCTGCAAGGCAGCCTTGGGAATTCTTGCTTTTTCCAGAGGCCAGGTTAGGATGATGAAGATATTCAATGATCAGCGCATGCTAATGCTGAGCTATCACATTACTGACAATTGTCAGGTTGCTTCCCTTTGGACTGGATGTATCTGGTGTTTTCGTGCAGTGTATGATGGGCTAATTAATGCTGTTAATGATAATAGTTCTCCTGCAAGAAGCCTGGAGTATTATCTCTATTTATCTTCTTGTCACCATCCTTTTATCAACCCATTAGAGGCAAGCAGGCTATCGAGTGGGGCTATCAGCCCCAGCACGATAATTCACTTACACCCAGATGGAAAGCACTCCACAGATGGAGGATGGAGGCTCCCACTCATTGTGAGGCCCGGGCTCTGCTCTCCTGGCTTCCCCTGCCCTCCTTTTCCCTGCCCTTTGAGCCACCACCCAACTCTGCTCGAAGGTGGAGGGCGATTTATCATCCGCAGGGCACATCTTGGCAATCTGTCATCTTCAGTGTCTGCTGGAGACACGGGGACTGGACATTCTTCTAAACCACAAATCAGCAAAGCTGCTCCTTCTTCTTCTTTTTTTTCTTTTTCTTTTTTTTTTTTTTTTTCCCCTGCAATCCACCATGAAGAAGAAAACCCAGTGTTTGGAGAGCGTTGGTGTTCGGGGCAGTGGGAAGAGGAGGGTAAGTGCTGTTTCATCTGGGGAAACTCAGTTGAGACGTTCTTTCCCAGTCAGTCGCTACCCCCAAGCGAGAGAGCGGCAAATGCTCGACATTGGCTCCCCAACAAAAAAGGAACGGGGTCTTTTGTGTTTCCGTGGTGGTGGAAAGAGCCACAGACACCTCTCCCGGGGGAGAAATGATCACAGCAACAGAAATCCATTGGACAGATAAAAGCAAACTCTGCTTATGCTCAAAAGCAGCATAAATAGGAGCTGGGGAGGTCTGAGGCACAGGCTGCAGACAGAAACCCTTTCTGATACGTGTCTCTTCTCTGTCAAAACAGCTTAATATTTTTTTTCTCAAATGCAGGTTTGAAAGCTGCCTTTGTAAAGGAAATGTTTAAATAGAAAGAGCTTGAAGAAGATGTAGGGATAATCTTCAGGGATCAGTCGTTGTAGCAGGAAACTTTGGAGAACACAGGCACGATCCAGCCATTAATCTCACCGTTGCCAGTCCAAAGTGGGAAAGGAAAACAGCTCAGGGTTTAAAAAGCACTGGCACCTGGGGTCCTTCTGCAGCCCTCTGGTTTCACAGCCCAGAGGGCCCACGTGTCCTGGCTTTGCTCCTCAGCCACATCCACACAACATTTGCTGTTCCACCCAAAATCCTTTCACTGGTTCGAGGCACCCCGAGACGTCGTGAGGCTGGCAGGGAAATCACAACAACAGCCTTCCACCAGCTCTCTGCAAACTGCCAGCCTGTTATTTTCTTCTTTTCCCTTCGTGCTTTTACACCTGGGGAGCTGTGATTCCTGTGGATTTCCTTCTGGCTGCCGTGCAGGACAGAGCCAAGTCTCATCTGTATGCGGCAGAGAGGAGCTGCTTCGTGTGGCAGCAGCAAGAGGCAGATGCACAGCCCTGCTCCTCGTCAGCTGAGGACAGAGAGCCAGGAGCAGCCAAGGGCTGAGAGACGTGAATCAACAGCATGAATTAAAACAATAAAAAATCATCTAATTCAGGTTAAGACACGCAGTGCACTGGGGCACCCTCTTAGGATGTTGTTTCCCCGGTTATAGAGTGCAGGGAGTTCCAACCCATCTTGTGGAGGAGCTGTAAAAGTCCCAAATCTTTCCCGTGGCACCATGCAGGGGCTGCAAACTTTCAGCAAGTTGAGAAGATCCTTCTCCTTTGGCAGGATGAGTCCTTGACTGGCCTTTTCCCTGTGCCACCAGACTCAGCAGCAAGACAAATAACTTATTTTGCTCTAGGACATCAAATCCATAGGAATTTCACGGATTTCTTTACCCCTCATCCAGCTGTCACCTTGTGCACCATGCAAAAAAAAGGAATTTCCCAAAGAATCATTCCCACCTGATCAAGCAAATGTTATCCAGCCTTGCCCAGAGATGGATGGACCAAGGAGAGCATGCAAATGCTGTCTCCGGAGCACCCAGCTCAGCTGGTGACACAACATGAACCCCTCCCCAGGCCAAATTCCTCGACAACAGATTTATTTTGGGAAAATTCTGTGTCCTGCGAACCAACTTGTCATTCATTTTTAAAAATCTTTATAATCCTTTTATCCATTAAGCCCTCTGCAATCGTAGATCTCTGCTCTTAATTGCTGTGGTGTTGTAAGCTGGGGGCAGTTTACTCCTGGGAAAGTAGTAGGCACAACTGTGGGGATGCCCACCAGATCCCAAACCATCCCTCCTCTTCAAGTAACAAAGCCCTATTTAAGTGTTGTGCCTCACCTGGCGTTCTGCTGTAACTCAGGGACTGAAGAAAAATGCGTTTAAAAATTACATCTATCACGAAAAACTTGATTTGAGAGGTCAAGTTTTCCAAAGCTGGGCTTTGTCTGGATATGACTCAAGCCTAGCACCGATCTCCTGGGTGCCAAGGGGAGGACATGGCTCACAGGTGACTCTGCAGAGGGGCTGATCCAGACTCTGTGGCTCCACCAGTCCCTCTGGATGTGCCCAGATGGAACCGTGCTCATATTCAGCCCCCTGGTTTCAAGGCTGCAGCGCTGGTGCCCTACACACCCCGAGGATTTGAGAAATTGTTCTTATCAGGCAGAGCTGGTGAGAACACAGAACAAAAAAAACCCAAATCCGCACAAAACTTCCTCCCCCCGAGGCTCTGAAAGTGCCCAACAAATTGCTCATCTCCCTCCTAGATCGAGTTTTGGACAGCTGGAAACCGTCTGGAGCAACGTTTCATCTTCATTTCAGCCCCAGCCCCCCTGATCCGGCCACGAGTTCTGATGCAGCCTGATTGAAGTGTGCCCAGGAAACAATATGAAACATAAACACCGGGGATGGCAGAAATCAGCTGGACATGCCTACTCATCTATTTACCTCCGAAAGCCTCCCAGGAGATAATGCCTGATTTCATCCCACAAATGAGCAATAATGAGAAAGGGAGCGTTGGCCAGTGGCTGCCATTTTTGCAAACACCGTCCCTGGGCTCAGCGTTTGTCCCCATTTATTTTGCAGGAGTATTTTCCCTTTTTTCAGCCTCTGTTAACTCTCTCTCTGCCTTTTTTTTTTTTTTTCCCTCTTGCTGGTGTCCTTCTTGCAGCTCTGAAATGCAACAGGTGAAATGTCCTGGTCCCAAAGCTGCTGGAGACAACAGGAGCCTCTGACATCCAGCAGGCCGTGAGGCAGAAAAGGAATTAACGTCAACATTTAATTAACAATTACAATAATATCAACAAAAAGTGTCAGGTGATGATTACAGCTCCTTGCTGGCTTATTGCAGATGCCCAGGTGTGCTCCTAGATAATCCAGGAGATCTTCTTTCTGTTCCTGCTGCTTGCTTGCCATGCTGTTCTCTCCAACCATTCGCATTTTTGTTTTCCCCGCTGAGTAAATTGTATTTTTTGGGATACACTTCCACTGGAAGCAGGAGATATTATTGCAAAGTGCGTGGGAATACGAGAGCTGGCCTTCCACAAGCGTTGTGGGTGTGGAATCCCTGTCCTGGATACAAGGCCTGGAAAGGGTCCCTGTGTCCTCTGATCCAGCTTATCATTCCTTTTTTTTAATCTTTGTAATCATTTTATCCATTGAACACTCTGCAGTCTTCTATCTCTTCTATTAATTGTCATGATGTTGTAAATTGGGGGCAGTTTACTCCTGGGCAAGTCAGGAGGAGCCTTGATGTCCAAGCGAGTAAAAAATAAACTTTTATAAGTGATCCACGGCACATTCCTTGCCCACAGTCCCATCCAAGGGCAGGGCACTGAATCCTTGGCTCTCTCTGATGAGGTGGGTATGGATAAAAGATGTCTAAAACAGTGGCTGTGTAAAATTATTCAGTAGCTGTAAATTCCCAGCCCTGCTCACAAGGCAGGAAAATTAAATAATAACAGTTCCGTATTTGTCCAGCGCTCTGAAAATCCATAAAAGCTCGTTTTCACTCTCAAAGATCATGAAACAAAAACCCAGAGTCTTCAGGGACTGGAGAAATGGGGCAAACACTCGATGCAGGACCAGAGGGGAGCTGAGGGAGTCACCGAGCCTGCTCAGAAAAAGAACAAAGAAGGAAGGGTTTGAGGAGAGGTGAAGCTCACAGGAAGGACAGGAAGGTGGAAGAATCCTCCTCGCTAGGAACACACAGCTGTGGTTTTTACATATTTTTTAAAAAAATACTTCCACATGAGACAAAATGAAGAAAGCTCCTTTGATGGGTTTGTTGCTCTGCTCTTATGGATCTGATTCTTGTTCCTACAAAGGTCTCATTCCGTCACTCACCCTGAATAAAGTGGTTTTATGGTGTGTTCACCCTCCCTTAAAGTAACCCCAAAATGGGGGGGTTTTTTAATAGGAATTGAGTCAATCTCTCCAGTTTCCTCACATTTTAAATGTCACCCTAAAACCCTTCTCCAAGTTAATTCACTGGGGTAAAAAACAATAAAAAGGATTATTTTAATGGGAAAAAATAAGAAAAAAGCCTGTTTTAGTGCAACATTAAATTGTGATTGAAAGCCACAAGAGCCAGAAAATGCAGAGTTAAAGTTCCCAGAGCCTACTGAACGACCCCATGTGCCAGAGAAACGATTTGGAGAAGGGGTCACGATCACAGTGGTCCAGGGAGCTTCAACCCCTCCAGCCTGGAATTCTCCTGCTAATGTGCCTCTCCCTCCCTTTCCAACACATTTCAAGCATTGTAAAGAGCAAATTATACCAATCCCTAATATTCTAAATTTATTTTATGTGCTAAATACTACTTTGTTTAATGCCACACTCTTTGCTGATATAATACATTAGGTTTAATGGTGCAATTCGTGGAAAAATATCCCAGAAAAACACTTGGAGTGAGCACTCTCTGTTCGTCTGAAACGGGTATAAACAGGTACGTGAGGAGAGGGAGATGGGGTTTAATGGATGGGCTAAAGAGTCATTCCCATCTGGCTGCTTCCAGAAAGTCTGAGGCATCAGATTTTAGGAGAAAAAAAGAGATGAGTGAGGAGGAACCGGGCACGAGAAGAACCCACCACACACCCGTGGGTATTTTGGTGTGTGGGATGTCTCAGGTGTCCTGTAGTGTGACATAAAGTCCTTTTTCCCATCTTCTGATGCTCATTTTTGTCTTTCCTTATCCGAGATGAGCCTCCCTCAGCTCAAACCCTCTTTGGGCTCCCATTTCTTCCATTCCCAGGGCCCCATCAAGCCTTTGGAGACCTCCAGTGAGCCCCACAGAGGCTGTCAGATGAAGGCTGAAGGCAGCAGTGACGTTGCTGGGGACACTGCCCCAGCAGGACCAGCAGAACGACCCTCGGGAAGATGGAAAAACACGAGATGAAGGGATGCTGGGTGTGGGGAAACGCTGCTTTGTCCAAAAATCACAGCTGTGCTGGGCCTCAGGTTTCTCCTCGGAGTAAAGGAGGGTGAAAGTACCCCTGATCTTCCTGTCTCTGGGGGTGGTGCGGCCATTAAACAGCCCTGCATGGGAAAAGTGACGTTTCCTGGCTTTCCCTTCGAAGGAAGGGGCTCCAGCAGAGTAGGAATTGTGATATTAGGGACGGGAATTAATGCTGGACTTGGCACTGCTGGGTTGATGCTTGGAATTGATGGTCTTGAGGATCTTTTCCAACCTAAATGATTCTGTGATTGTGTTTTGGGAAGAAACGCCAAGGGCATGATGCAGTGGTGCTTCCTATCCGTGGATAAAGTGTTTTGGAGTGGTGCTGGCCAGGGGACACCAGCAAGGCACAGCAAAATCCCACAGATTTCTGAGGCACAGAGGGAAAAACACCCCACAAATGCAAAGAGCAGAGGGGCACGGGGCAGCATCGCAGTGTAAGCAGACTCTTCCTCCCAAAAGAAAACTCCCCTCTCCATCTTGACCCAAAAAGCAGCTGTGATTTATTGATTTAGGCTGGTTTGCATCCGTTTGGCACAAAAATCCCAGAATGGACGTGGCATATGAGAAGTTTTGGAGTGGCTGGAAGCTTTTTGACTCATCAGCATCCGTGGAATCAGAATTAACCTATCTGGGCTGCTCCCTTCAGCCCTTTGCCCAATCCCAGGCAGCCAGTAATAGTCCTGTTGACCCGTGGCCAAGCACAATCCCCCACGCTGCTCCTGCGTCCCGCTGCGGTCCTCGCGAGCGGCCCCATGGTGGGAAAATACCCGTGCAAGGAAAGAGCTGGAATTACAGCACTGAGAAGGCAATGATCTTCAGGAATTAATCCAGCAACACGCCACACACACACGTTTAGCCGTGGCCATAAAATTGGATTTGCCGGGAGCTGGGAGGGGGGATTTGCCCTGCTCAGGTATTACAGGCTCTGCAAACAGCGGCGACGGCGGCGTGAGGCTGCTGCAGAAAAGGCTCAGAGGAACCTGAAGTGCTGTGAAAATTCAGCACTGGGGAGTGACACAGGCCAGGCCTGCAGCAAGGGAAAAGGTCCTGGGGTGAAAGCAAGGGAAAAATTATGTTGGAGAGAGGTTTGCACCTTCCTGACTTGTCTGGGCTCAGAAAGTGGGGTTGTGGATGTCTCGTTCCTGGAAGTGACCAAGGCCAGGTTGGACGGGGTTTGGAACAGCCTGGGATAGTGGAAGGTGTCCCTGCCCATGGCAGGTGGTGGAACTGGATGGGCTTTAAGGTCCCTTCCAACCCAAACCAGTCTATGACTCTATGAAAAAATAACAATAACAGCCTTAGCTCACCTCTCCGCTTATTTATGACACTAAAATCTAATCTGAAAAGGTCTTTTCCGGCTGTTTTTTTTTTCCTTTCCTGCCTGCTTTTTACCTTAGAAATAGCAAAACCAGCAAAGATACAGCAGGGTCACCGCCATGCACTGGAGGGTTTTCTGCTCTTTATCAGAGACATTCATAAGTCCATAACAAAATTTCTTTCTCCTACCTTGTTCTCAGGCCCTCAAGCTGGAGGGGAGATAAAAATGAAACAAATGCCAGCTGGAAGATGAATTGGAATCTCATCCCCTTCTCAGTTACTCACTGTCCATCTTTTTTGACACCTTGGGCCATTCTAGCCACAGATTTATCAGGTGGTTTTTTATTTTTGTTTTTTTTTATTATTATTAAAAAAGCCATGGAAGTCCTTCTGTTCCTATGGTGCCATCCATCTTGCCAGCACTTTGAGGCCATTAATTAATTGAGCTTCTAAATAGTGCTGTGAGGGGGGGGAGCTGCCTGTGTTTGTAGGAGATGTGTGGGAAGGAGGAGGCTGAATTTCCCTCCCCAAGCCCTGCAGGTGGGATTCAGCCAGCTCAGATAAAGGTGCCCCTGCAGGGGCTGGTGGTTGAAGTCCTTTGACACTCCGTGGAAGGGTTTATCTGCCCTGAAAGCAAATACCTGTGTTTGGCTTGTAAAAAGACAGAGTTTGGGGAGGCAAATCCAGCTTCAAGGAGCGTGTACAGGACTGAAAAATAAATTTGTGTTGGAGGCAAGAGTGAGTTGCAGCCAGCCGGGAGCGCAGGCACTGCAAAGTTTTGTGTTTCCTTGCAAATCTCGCTAAGCTTGTGGCTCAGAGCCAGAAATGACATCGTGGAGATGTCTGTAAAACCACAAATACCACTGAGAGATACAATAACCAGGGGGCATCCACTCTGCCAGGCAGGCAGCGCTTTGTAAAAACCAAGCTGAAAACAAACACCAGGACATCCTCCAGGTGGGGGGAGCTTCTGCTGGCTGCACCCTCACAGCAGGGATTTGCACAGGGTCAAAAAGCTGCTGGACAAATTCCTGGGAGGAAAACCCAAATTCTGAATGCCTCTTAAATGTAGAGGTCCCTCTCCCAGGCATCTGGGGTAGTGGGGATCTTGCTGGAGGGAAGGATGTCAGGGTAATTCTGGGGTTTAGGTGATGGTGAGTGCTGGGTAACATCAGCATCCGTCCTTCCATTCATCCCTCATCTATCCATCCATTCATCCATCCATCCCTCATCCATCCCTCATCCATCCCTCATCCATCCCTCATCCATCCCTCATCCATCCCTCATCCATCCCTCATCCATCCCTCATCCATCCCTCATCCATCCCTCATCCATCCCTCATCCATCCCTCATCCATCCCTCATCCATCCCTCATCCATCCCTCATCCATCCCTCATCCATCCCTCATCCATCCCTCATCCATCCCTCATCCATGCATCCATCCATCCTTCCACACACCCATCCATCCATCCCACTATCCTTCCTTCCCTTCATCCATCCCACCATCCATCCATCCATCCATCCATCCATCCATCCATCCATCCATCCATCCATCCATCCATCAAGGACTCCTGGTGCTTTCGGATCCCACCTGAGACCCTCCAGTGGCACTGGGGACATCCCTGAGCTGCCCCACCTCCAGCACAAAGATTCCCTGCAGCAGAGCCTCTGCTGGTCGGCAGAGAGGGAACGGATTGGTGTTCGCACTCCTGATCCTGCAGGGACAGGTTCACCTTGCAGGCAGACTCTGGGCACACGTGGACGAGGGAAAACTGCAGAACCACGTCCCAAAAAGCACCTGCTCTGCGACTGAACAAAGCTGCAGCGCCCTGGCAGCGTTTGCAGCCTCTCAGCTTGCCTGTTACAGGTTTAACAGCAGGGGCAGGGCTGGGCACCAAAGCACAGGAGATGGATTTGGGCTCAGGCCCGTCCATGCACCATTGAGTGTGACCACCCACCAAATGTGTGACTGGAGAGAGCTGCTGTGACAGCAGAGCAGGGGAGAGCAGGGGAGAGCCACCTCTGCCAGCCAGATCCAGCCTGGGCAGCCCTGGAAATGGCTCAGTGGGGCACAGGCAGGAATCCAGCAGGATTTCCCCCTGGTGAATGCACCAGGGTTCCTCCGTTCTGCTGTCGCAGATGTGAACAAACACAAATCACACCCTGCCAAAGCTCAACAAAACACTCTCTGGGTTTCTCAAGGCACAGCTTTATGCAGTGTCAGCACCAATTTGCCAAATTAAGGCTGCTCCAGCATCTCCCCTGCATTAACAGCTCCTCCTGTGTCCCTGGTTGTCACCCTACCACCGTGACTCTGGCCGCTCTGGAGCTGCAGCTGCTGCATTTTGCTGTCCCTCTGCAGCTCCTGCAAAGCCTCAGAGAAGCAGCCGTGCAGCGTGGCCCCGAGGGATGGGTGCTTGCTCTGATAGCTCTCCTCACCTCTTGTCTTTGCCACCTCTTGCAAGAGGGCAGCCTGCACTGTGAGACTGAGATGGGAGGAGAGAGAAGGATGCAGCCCCAAAGTGCTCCTGGTTTGTTACTTGGGGTTTGGTTTGGTTTGGTTTGTTCGGGTTTTCATTGGGACTATGTCTAAAGATCCTATTCCTTGGGGAATTACCCCGCACTCTATTTACTGCAGATTCCCTTTGGTTCCTCCTGTGTACCTGGGCATCAGAGAGGACTAGAGGAGTCCAGGAACCCTCTGAATGGTGCCTTGCAGGCCTGACTTCCATGGGAGCAAAGCCCCAGATGGTTTTTATGTTTGAGTTCACATCAGGTGGTGCCTTTTTGCAGAAGGTGTGAGTTGGAGCTCTTGTGCCAACTCTCTTCCCTCTGACATCACCAGACACATCCAGGGACAGAAGGAGACAGCAGGAGTGCCTTGCTGTGACTGCAGCTTGTGATGACACCGGGAATGGGTTTCAGAGCAGAGCAGGGTTCATTCCAGCTTCCCTTTGAAACCTGGGATAGTGGAAGGCGTCCCTGCCCGTGGCAGGGCAATTGGGACTGGGTGACCTTTAAGGTTCCTTCCAACCCACTCTATGAATCTGTGAAAGGATATCTGGGGGGAAACTGCAGGTTCTGCAAAGCTGAAACAGTCAGAGTTAATTTGTACTTTTAACCTCGCCCACATTTCCCTTCCTGCCGTGCACACCGAGCATCGCCAGGATAAGGGATGCCATTATTCCCATGGGAATGACCCCGGGGCTCTGGAGGGAAGGACGCTTCGCACCGAGCTGGTCTCTTGGCTCCACATCACGTCCAGGGGCACAGTGACCTCCAGCCTGCTCCAGGATCCGCCCGACCCCAAAGTCCATCCCTGAGCAGAGCTGGAATCGGGGCTGCAGAATTTCCCCTTTTCCTCGCACGGCTACTTGGGGTTTGCGAGGAACACGCCAAGGCTGTGCCCTGCCTGAGGAGCTAAAGCATCACCTGGAGTAAGTAATAATAATAATAACAGCAGAGCTATTCTCGCGTGCCACGTGCCCTTTGGTGCCTGATTAATGCTTCCCCAGGGCACAGAGCCCTCCCCGAGCTCCCGGAGCCGGCGATCCCCTCCGGCACCGCTCTCCCCGTTACCATGATACTGTTGTTGTTGCCTGCTTCTCCCCTCTCCCTCCCACTGACTTTAGGCAGATTAGAGCAGGGAGATGATGGATGGCTGGATTAGATGTTGCACACCTACTTCAGGCTCACAGAGTGGTATTTTTTTCTGTCCTATTTGGATGCATCTCTCCCATTGTGAGCACGGAACGGGGAATAACAGGGAACAATTGTTGCAGGGCAGCGGCTCTGCTTCTTCACAGGTTCGCGCTGCATCCACCCATTCACGGCATTCAAAAAGGAAAGAGGTAGCTGACAAACACAATCAGTTCTAGCGGGAAGGGAATGCTGCAAGGTGAAATGGAATCACCGTGTGCTTCACCGTTCAAGGTTCAGTGAAGGTCCCAGGCAGGGAAAAACGAGAGATTGCTGCTGGCCTTTAAGGACAGCCACCTCTCTGCTCAGAGGCCGAGTCCCACGTAATCCAATTTCACATCCTGCCTTTAAAATGTTATTGGATAGTCCTGGAATTCACAAACGTTGAAACTCCCAGGAGGGGAACAGCAGGAACCAGGCAGAAGCCCAGGAGTCCAGTGTGCATTTACAGGGCTGGAGCAACACAGGTGGGTGCTGGAGCAAAGCTTGCAATCAAAAGTGTCCTCTCTGGGGCTGGATTTGCTCTTGAGGGGCTACACCGAGCAGCTGAGTTTCCAACAGAGCTCTTGGTTTCAGGGCTCTCATTTCCCTAAGAGCAGCCTGGTCTATGGAAGGTGTCCCTGCCCATGGCAGGGGGTTGGAGCTGGATGAGCTTTAAGGTCCCCACCAACCCAAACCGCTCTGGGATTCAATGATTCGATGATTTAATGTTGGTAACAGTGACTAAATTGCAATCAAGGATCCTCTTCCCACATTCCCACGTCACTGAGACCTTCAGGAGGTCTCACATTGCCCTTAGGGGGCCACGCTGCTTCCAGGGCACAGCCTGGTCTCCAGAAAGCTGGAAGATCATGGACAGTGCGAATAAACAACCCCATCCCAGTGAATTCCACCCCATGCCCGGGATAACACTGCCTCAGAGGGAGGAGGAAGGATGGGTGGCACACCAGAGCCATCCTGGAATGCCAACCTCTCTCTCCTCCAACCAAAAATAATCCACAAGTGACCACGAGACCTGTCTGAACCACCCCAGAGATGCTGGGGAGCTGCTGGAGTGGCTGGGCCTTCCAGCACTGCTGTCACAGCTGGGAGAGGAGAGGGGAAGGACGGTTCTGAATTCCCAGCTGTCGCAGCAGCGGGATTTCTGCGGGGAGCATTTATTTGGAAATCTTGCAGTGACTTCTTTTACAAATACAGGCCCAGGATTTCCAGGCAAGGAGCTGTGTTAGGAAAGATCTGGCACACCCTAAATAATAATCATTATTATTAGCGTAATTATATTAATTACTGTAATTACAAGGAGGGCAAGACACTACAGGAATTACAGATGAGTAGGGTGTATGCAGATGCCAAATGTTAGTGGGTTTTCCCTTCCTCTCTGCAATCTGAAAGCATCTGCCCTGCTTGGGAAGAGGGGGAAAGAGCTCCAGAAACACACACACAGCACACACTCGCTCCTCCAGCCCGCGCGTGTCGAGATCAGAGCGTCAGGTAGAAAATGCTGCCAGAGCCTGGTAGGCAAAAATTCACAAGGGAATCCGGTGTTATCTGGAGCTGCTCTCTCCAGAGAGGCTGAAAATCTTTGATAGGTTCACTCCAGGGGAAATAACTTTGGAGGATAAGAGGCATTGATGTGCGCCGAGCAAAAGGCAACCTGTGTGCGCCGGCACGGCGGCGGCTTGGAGCTGACATGCATTCTTCCTTTTTTCCATCTCTCTTTTTTCCTCTGCTCATTTCCCCCTGTTTGGGTTTGTTTTTCTTTTTTCCCCCCATTTTTTCCCCCTTCCCTTTATCTAATTTTGCTTTATTATCATTTTTCAAAGCAGCCCCGGGTCTCCCAGTGATGGTGAAGGACAGAAAGGATCGAGTCGCGCCGGTGCCTCCGTGGAGTGGGGGAAGTGAGGGTCGGGAGATGGAGGGAAGGAGGGAGGGGAAATGTCAACAGGCAAATCTGAAAAGCAAACCTGGGGAAGGGCTGTGTACCCAGCACGGTGTGTGTGTTTGTGCTGACGGAGCCTCCGATGGAGCAGAGGAAATATTTTCACAATTTTCCCCCCACCCCACCTTAGGAAAGGAGGGAGAGGTGGAGCCTCTTGTCAGGAAGATCTGCAGCAAGATTCCCACCCGTTTGTGATCCACGGGTCTGTCCTTGTGTCTGAGGGAATCCGATGCTGTTCCTGGCAGGCACAGCCCGCACCACTCTGGGAGGGTTTGCATCCTCCTTAATGCCTTCCAACTTCTCCGCTGCACAACCATGACCTGGGCAAGTAACGACCCCTCTAGAACAACACAGCCCCAAAATCTGGCCCTAAATTCTGCTCCAGCGCATCCAAGCAGTTGGATAATTTCACTTAGGGCTGTGGCTCTGCTGGTTTGAGGTCTGTGGGAATCACGTTGCTCCCACTCTGCTCCGCCCTAATTTCTGTTTCGGGGAGCTGGCGGTTTTTTGGGGATTATTTGGGACTTTTCGCAGCTGCCTGCAGCTTGCTGAGAGGTGGGTGGTTGTGTCTGAGCTGCTTTACGGTCGGGAAAGAGGGCTGGCTCCTTCCAGAGCACCATTCATCTCTCCCAGCTGGGCTGAATTGCACTGGGGAAGTTCCTCTTTCTCTCCTATAAAAGGCACCCAGACAACTCGTGCAGATTTACGCATCCCAGCTGACGACACAGAAAGCTGGATGGATGGAACCTGGCCAGGAATCCTTCCTTCCCTTTCGTGTGGAATTTTTTCATCCTGCTCCAGTTTTCTTTTTTTTTTTTCACTCCTGCAGGACAGAAAGGGCTGGGGAAAATGGTGCTGTGGGGATGCAAACACTGAAGGCACATTGCAAAGCCTCTGGATGGAGAGGGAGGGGTCTCTAGATGTTGCTATAGGGCATCCACAGAAGTTCTGGGACGTGATTCCAAACCTTTCCTTTCGTATGAACTCACACAAGCCTGAACCCACAAGTGGGAATGGGGGAATGCAATGAACTCGAAGCCTTGTGGGAACACCACAGCCCCTCCTCACCCTCCAAACCTCCCTCCCCTGGGGACACTGCACCCCACACTTTGCCTTCTCTCACTACACCTGCCCTGAAAGAGGATTCTTTAATTTACTGGTGTAGTACAAGGCAGGAACTCTGGTTCTCACTAGGCTAAAATAAAAGAAACGACCATTTCCAGGTCCAAAGGGCTCTACTTTTTAAAAAATTTCCTGTTTTCTTGCATTCACCAAATCCCAGGCAGACTCAAGGGGCTGTGGCACCACAGAAGCCCAGGGAACCCCAGAGAGCCTTTGTGACACTGTGGAACCACACGGAGCCGTGGCTGCACTGTGAGAGCAGAGAAGCTCAGAGAAACCAATGGGACCATTTAGGATGCTGTGGAACTACGGGGAACCCTGGGTCCACTGTGACACCACAGAAGCTCAGGGAACCCAGAAGACCCTTTGTGACACTGTGGAACGACACGCATCCTGTGACATGCAGCTGTCCCCAGTTTCTTTGATTTGATTTGATTTGATTTTCTTTGATTGAACTTCACCTCCATCACGTATTCCAAAATCTGCGCAGCATCCTGGCTGAACCAGTTCCCTGTGCTCTCTGTGTGCAAACCTCCAATTTCAGAGATTTGCTGGTTTTACCAACCTCAGAAAGGCTGAACAAAGATAATCACCGTTACTATTCATCGCGCTGCAGCAGATTTTACAAATGCCAGGCAGAACTGCCATTCCATCCCTTTGGGAAGTGCAGACAGCATCCGCCTCCTGCTCTCCAGCACTTCCCAGTCCAAGTGCCCAAACCCTGTAATTTGACCTGCAGCGAGGCTGCAGTGGAAGATGTGGCAGGAATTGCTCGTCCTGTAGATATAAACCCGTGTTTTAACCACAAAGCCATCTCTCTTTGCCGTGCCTCTTCCCATCTCCGAGGATCTGGAATGGTTGCTCAGGGAGTGTGGCTGATTAATCCCCCTGGAACTCTCATAAGGACAATGACTTACGGAATTTGGAGCCAGCTGAATGACCACAGAGAACCTCTGCTGAGTGTCCCATCAACATTTCTCCACCGTGGCCAAGCACAGTGCACATCCTCACTGGTGTTATACAGGGAATTATGGATTTTTATGGGATGAGTACCCAAAATTGCTGCCTGTTGTTTGAAATTCCCATGGATTTCAGTTCTAGGGAACCTTTGGCTTTACTGGAGCAGGATTCCCTGTTCCTGTAACTCACCCTGTTCACGAGATCCTCACGGGGCAGAAATTTTATCACCAGAATCTGTGAATTTGGCCAATCTGGCAGCAGCAGCTCTCCAGGGATGGGGATGTCCTAGTGTTTTGCCCCAGCAAGAGAATCAGGGGTTTTGCCACACAGGTGAGGGGTGGTTCCAGCCCTGCAGCCTGTGCAGACACGTCCCAGTTCCATCAGCAGATTTATCCCAGTTTCCCCAGGATGGCTGAACTGGTGGGATGTGGTGCTCCAGGCCATCAGGAGCTCAGGCAGACCTGTGGGCTGCAGGTAGCACAGCTCATTTTGGCCGGGTGCCTGCAGCCTCAAAATCCACAGGGGAGTCATCTGAAAGCTCATGAAGCATCATCAGTTCAAGAGTCAGCTTGGAAGTCATCTTCATGTCCCAGGAGACGTTTTCCAGATTAACAAAAAAATTTAAAAATTAAAAAATCCTGCCTTGCCTTTGGAAAACTCTCAAACCCTCAAATATCTTCCTGGACTGACTCCTCACAACAGTGTGGGCTGAGTAATGTGAAACATTTCCTCGCAGCTATCGCAGAAGGAGGCAGGCTGGAGCTGGAAAAGCCTTCCCCAAAATCACCCAGCAGGCTTGGAGCTCCCAGCACCGAGAGCTTCGGAGCTCCTGGACTCTGGTTTCATGTTCAGGAGGACACGTTTTGTCTCTGGGGGTGGGAAAGCAGCCACATCCAGGGAAGCTTTTAGCCTAGGATCAGTTTCCACCTGGAAGATGCAGGATTTGTTTCAGAAAAATAGTGAGGCAACAGTTATTTAGAAGGAAATAATTCCCAGTGAGGGATTGCACTGACCTTATAAACTGTGCAAGTGAACTTGTGGGCTCCCTCCCTCCCCTGATGGAATTAGCTCCATAAAATGCTTTGCAGTCCATTTCTTGTGGTCTGCATTTATACATATTTTACTCCATAAACATACATTTAATGTCCCCTTGGAAATTATTTCCTGCCCGTACTTAAAGCTCCGCATCATCCTGGGGCAGCAACTGGATGAAAAATAATTGAAACCATTAAGTTCAGCTTTTATTTCAAAGGAGGGAGAAAAGAGAGAGAGAAAAAAAAGGTAATTGCTGGAATGTGTCTTTTTCAAATTACACAGTCCCTGGGATGCCTCTGCCACCGGTGTGTTTTAATGCTGTAACAAAAATGAGGTTTTCCAGTGAGTTGTGATATTGCATTTCTGACCGTGCGGGACCAAGGGGACCTGGTAACACCTGGCTTGTGCCTCCACCCCAGCCAGGGACTCACCTCCATCCACAGGCTGCTTCCAGCATCGATTATGCTCCCACCTTTCCCTCAGAACTGCAATTCTCTGGGATTCTTTCTCTCCGGTTTTCATTTCGTCCAAGTGTCCAAATTAGAACCCCTCACTGTTCTGATTTGCCGTGAAAAAGGCGACTCTGAGTCGGTGCTGGGTTGTGTGAGGATGCTGTACTGATCCTGAAAGAATTTAGCCAAGTTAGGTTGTTCTTTTTCCTCTCTTACCAATTTTGTGGCTCACCTGCCTAATTTCGGGTGTGAGATTTAACACGCTGAAATTTCTGTGGGTAGAATTAACGCGAGTGAAGAAGTGTGAGGGGCTGAAACGTGACAAGATGGCATCTTCAAAATTAAACCGGGGGTCCGGGTTGATCTCAGATGTGCACATGCCCGAAAACCACATCGTATTTATTAACTGCCTTCTACTGAGGGGGTGAGTTCACCTGTAGTCACACAGGATATATCTGTACTGGGGTGAATATTGCATTTTTAGGGAGGGTCAACAGGACTCTTTGCCCACAGTGAGGGTCCTGATGGTCATTTCCCACTGAACCTCTGACCTCCAGCTGTGCCAGAAGTTCCTACCCGAGCGAACTCCCCCCACCAGCTCCCTCGTTTGGTTTAATCACAGCTGCTCCTGCTCGTTGTGGGCACGGATCCTAATTAGGTGTAAGTGGCGAAGAAAGAGCCGGTCTGAGCTGCTGCTTGAGAAATACAGCCTGAAATCAAAGAAATTGGGGTCAGCACCTGACTACACTTCTCTAATGCTGGCTGCTGATTAGCTCGTGTTTACATGAGTGGCTACAGCTCCTGCTGCCGTGGGAGGCTCCTCCGCAGTGCTGGGCAGTGGGCACTGATGGATTTGTCAGCTCACAGGTTTTAATTGGCTGGAGGGGTGTCAGGACTCTTGGGAGAGGGAGAAATGTTGATTATAACATGCTACTGGAGCCCTACAGGAGAAACTTGAGGCGTGGACGGGGTGAAGCAGGAATGAGAGCGGGGCTTAACTCAAGCAAGTGGGTGCTGTGGGTGTTGTGCATTGTCCCCAAAAGTGGTTTTGATGCCCAGCTCAGCCTAATTCCTTCACAGAACTCAGCATGACCTGGCCACGTGGTCCAGCTGCCCAGAACCCCCCAGGCCTGGGCTGATCCCCCAGTTTGGGCAGCAGGGGAGGGGGATTCTGCAACCTGTGCCCCTCTCAGGTGAGACCCCACCTGCAGAGCTGCCCCAGCCCTGGGGCCAACAGCAGCAGGACCTGGAGCTGCTGGAGAGAGTCCAGAGGAGGACCTGGAGCTGCTCCCAGGGCTGGAGCCCCTCTGCTCTGGAGCCAGGCTGGGAGAGCTGGGGGTGCTCACCTGGAGAAGAGAAGGCTCCAGGGAGAGCTCAGAGCCCCTTCCAGAGCCTAAAGGGGCTCCAGGAGAGCTGGAGAGGGACTGGGGACAAGGCCTGGAGGGACAGGACACAGGGAATGGCTTCCCACTGCCAGAGGGCGGGGATGGATGGGATCTTGGAAGAACCTGGAGCTGCTCAGGGATGGAATCAACCGTGGGCTGTGGAGGAGCCAACACAGCTCTAACTCCATCCAGTTTGGCTCCCCGGTGCAGATGTGACTCGAGAAATGCCCATGGCAGAGTTGGGGACTGAACCCTTCTCTCCAAGCCTTGACTCAAGAGGCACCACTGGGCTGTGACCTTCTCTGGTCACACCTTTAAGCCAAGTCAAAAACCTTTTAATCAAAAACCTCCAGGGTGAAGAGAACAGTTTGGGGGAGCAAGGCTTTGATGGAGGATGAGCCAAACTAACGAAGGACTAATTGCCTCTAGGACAGAAAAAAAAACCCCCAAACAAACAAAAAAAGCCTCTGTCAGTTCCTGTAGCTGAGGTTTGTGTTCTGCCACAAGCTCAAGGCGAGGACCCCCGTCGCACCCCGCCGTGGAGGGTGTGTGGGTTTCTCTCCGTGCAGGAGTCGTAAGTTTAAAAAATTTATTGATTTTATAATTAAGGAACTCTGCAATGCATAAAGTTAAAAGCCGTGCAAGCTTATACACAGAGACCACATAAAGATAAACAAACACTTAAGATTTAACACGACATAAGTGCAATAATCACCCATAAATGTAGTCATCACCAACTGTTTAATATAGATCAGTAGCAAACAAAAGAATAGATGGGATGGAAATTATTATTTGTACTAGAGGAGCTGCAGAGGCCACAGGCAAGATCACATCTCTGCCGTGGCAGGCAGCACCCACATACATAATGAGAGGCAGCCCGGGATGCAAACAGCTCCAAAATTAAGTCCAAATCCAAGAAGAGGAGCAGTGGAAGGAGGGCCATGCTCCCATCTGAAGGTCATCAGGCTGCCAGGGCGAAGCTGCGTCCTCCCGATGCCCAGATCCACTTCCACCACAGAGCATGCAAATGAGATTAAGCTGGCAATCGCTTTTATTTCAGGCATAAAATAAAACCGTCAGGAAAAATAACGCGACTTCTTCCCAGGCTGTTTTGGCAGGGGTAGAAGCACTTTTTCAGGTGGTGGAGGACCTGAGTTCATGGACTCCCTGCCCAGTGTGTGGGGAGAGACTCTCCCTCTTTCCTTTGCTGTTTTTTTTTGCTCTTTAGACATCACAAAATGTTCACTGAGCAGGAACTCTGGACACGCCGTCCCAGCGAGGAGCTCAAGGGGTCGTTTTTCTTCTGCTCCTCCAGTCACAGCGTAGGATTCATCTCATTTAACTGGAGATGTTTATATTTAACATACCTCCAAACCTCCCTCGATGCTCAGTAGAAAAAAAATAAAACCCTAAAAAATTACTTTTTAGCCTTTTAGGGAATGTTCAGACATTTCTCCAAGGCACAGCAGCCCCTGGGTGTGAGCTGAGGGGTATCTGCAGTGGGGGGATGCCTCAGCCGGGTGCCAGGGGTGACCAGCGTGGTGGAGGTGTCCCAAATCCCCAAATCCAAACACTCTCCCTTCCCAGCCACAGCAGGAATTTGGAGAATGCTCTCCCACAGCAGAGCTGGGCAGTAGGAAGGGCTTGGCCCTGGTCACCACCTCCTGCATTTGCCCCCCGGGCTCTGCTGCCTGGGACATTTCCTCTGCCGCGTGCTGCCCGTGCCATCGTCAGCGTGATCCTCTGATGAGCCTTCCATGGTTTCTCGAGCTCCTTGGAAATAGTGGAGGTTAATTTATCACCTTAAATCACTGCAGCATCCCTAAGCCACGAGGAAAAAGCTCCACATTATCTCTCCTGTTGCCCACCCTCTCTCCCTCAGCTCCAGTGAGGGCTGTGGTCCCAGGATGTGCAGAATATGTCAAGTTTCATGTTGTCTAATTCCCCCCAAAACAGATTTTTCAGAAATAAAGACAACTCCTGTGGCTTTGCAATTAAATATTAAAAGCCCTTGATTAAAGAGCCATAAATCACTGAAAGGCCTTTAAATTGCTGTAATGTCTCCTGGCCTGGCATGTGCTGATTGCAATCTCAGGCTCATTTTGCAATGGTGAAAGACAGGTACCTCCAAATATTGGCCATCAGCTGCTGATGTGTACGAGGTAAAGGATAATGGGGAAGGAGTGAAAGAAACATTTAAATCAGGGTAATAAAAATATCCTGGCAGGACAACACCTGAAAACGGGGGCTTGTGTCCTGGAAATGGTAGAGCAAGCGTGGCACGGGGCAAGCTGTAAGTTTAATATCTCCTGGTGTGGTGGAGGGTGGCCCTGCCCATGGTGGGGGATGGAATGAGATTTTAAGGTCCCTTCCAACCCCAACTGTTCTGTGATTCTCTGATTTTTACCTGTGGCTTTGCCCTGCTCTGTTCAGTGACTCCTGTGCGGGATGAGAGCGGGGCTGGGGTGTCTGCAGGGCTGGGGACTCTCCCTGCAGTCCAGTGTGGTCCAGAGCTGCTGCCCTGGAGAAGATCCTCATCAGATTCCCTCTGCTGCCATGCAGGAGTGAGCTCTTGTAGCAGAGTGTTCCATGAGCACAGCTGGCCCTGGACTGGAGCAGAGCATGGATGAGGAATATCCTGGACAGGTCCATGATGAGGGACACACCTGAGGCTCCCCGTGGCTTTACCTCACTCACCTGAGGCCCACCCGATGCTCTTTAAGCTCTCCTGATGCTTTAGCCCACCAGGAGTCCGTTCCTGATGTTCTGGGATGCAGAGAGGGGTGGACAATCACCGCCCCCAACTCTGGGCACGAGGACTGACAGATCCAGGATCTGCTCCTGCTGTGAGCATAAAATCATGGAATCGTTGAAGCTGGAAAAGACCTGTGCAGAAACACTGGCTCAGGGGACATGCCAGGAAAACATTTGCAAATTCTGCCCCTGTTTTGGAACCCCCCAAAGCCCTCGTGCCTGGTCTATCACCAGCCAAGGGGGCAGGGAAGAAGGGCTCCCCACTTCTGCTCCTCCTCTGCCGCAGAATTTAATGCGACGCCTCGAAACGCGGCAAGGAAATTAATTATTTGGAAATGATGTGGAGGAAGGGAGGGTCAAACCTGGTGGATAATTTATTCATTACTAATATCTCCAGCAGCTGTAATTGAGGTGCTCTTTTAATTGTCCGAGCCACTCCAAAAAAAATCAGCTTTTCCAATAATGGCTTGGAAGGTAACTGTCATTCAGTGTATAAACCTCTATCAAAGTTGGCTTTTGACTGGCTGATGGTATCACCCACTGCCTTGACTTTATTTTAGCTTATTAAAATTGATCCTAAATAAACCTGATCTGCCCCAAATTATTTTTTTCTTAAATTAATTTGAGCGCAATTTGTTCTCAGCGAGATCTGCTGCCATGTTGCATCTCGCAATGCAAACACGAGTTTGTTGGGTCACTCTAATTAATTTGATTTTGCATCTCAGCCCTCCTACCCATCACCAGCACTAAATGGAATTATTTAGAAATAACAGAGATAATGCTGGCAAAATAACATGCTGTGACAGGGCCAAGCTTTGCTTCTTTAGGAGAAAAAAATAATAATACACAACATATTGAGGTGGTTTATTTTTTGATTAAACGCTTCTGCTTTGCCTCGGCATTTATCTTTCTGAGACAGCTCCAGATCAGAGCAAATGCATCATTCCATTAACATTATCTCTCTGTACGTTTGAGTGGGGGTCCCCAGATAATAAAGGGCTACAACACGCGTGGCCAGCTCACACCTCCAGCTGCTTTTATTCCTTCGGAGAGGATTTGTACAAGAGGTGTGGGGAGGTGGGCAGGGAAGGGGGAGGAGGTTTCTGCCCGCTTGCTTGGGTGGGAAGTCAAATGGCTTCAAAGAGATGAGTGGAGCAACTTAATTCAAGGGCTTTATTAATATTATTTAATATATAATTCATATAATGCATAGTATATAAATATACAATTAGATATTAATTTATATAATATATAAATTATACAAGATATACTAAATATAATATATAATTACATATTATATGTTATATATTAATATATAATTTAACATTATCCAAGGTTTTATTAATATTTTAATAAAAATATTGGTGCCAGGAGCTGCACAAAGTGACCTGGGTTTAAGGGGGTGATGTTGGATCGTTTTAGTCAAAAGCTTTGACCCAAGAGCTGAGCAGCCTCAGGATGTGAGATACCCCCTGCTCCTGGAGAGTTTGGAAAGAGGGAGGGGAGGTATGCAGGTGCTGCAGGTGATCCAGAACACGGGAGGGATCTGGGATGAACGGATTCCCGAAAGAAGCACGTGATGGTTTTGGGGAGTAGTAGAAAATAACCGGAATAATCCGAGGAGAGGGGAAAATCCGTATTGCCCTTTTTGCTGTACCTGAATTGAGGAGAGCTTTCCGTGAGGGTGGGAAGTGGGGAAAGCAGAGAGGGGGAGAGCTCAGCGTGATCCAGAAACAGAGTAAATCCTGGTGCTGGGAACATCCACAGGAATAACACGTGCTAAATGGTGCTCCCCCACAGAGGGGAAGGCTCCCATCCCAGATTTCGCTGATGTGACCGTGGGTGGTGGCCCCAAGCACCCTCAGTGCCTCAGTTCCAGACCGTGGTCCCAATCTGCTTGGAAATTCGTGTACACAGAGGTGGAAGGAGGTAAAAAGAAACTGGAATTAAAAGGAAAAAAGCTGGAATTTGTACACTTGAGGTGCTGCACCTTCCGTTGGTAGCACTGCAAAGGGGCCAGAGGTCCCCAAAGCTGTTCTCTGGCACAGGCCAGTTTCAGCACAGATGAATCCACCCAGCACAGGACAACAGGAGAGCAAATTCCACGTGCTCTGTACAGGTCCTACCAGGGAACAAAGTGGAGAAGGCAGCTGGCTTCTTGTGAATATTCACTTATATGTGAATATATATATATTTTATTTTTTTTAAGTTTTAAAGAAGGGCTGACTGAACAAGCCCAACTCCAGCATTCCAGGAAGGACCTGCTCTTGTGAATTTGGGAACAGGTTAAGAGGTCCTTTCTGAAGGGCCCAGCAGCACCTTTCAGTCTGCAATCCCAGGGCACTGTGCACCAACTATTTAACAAGCGACACTGTCCATCAGGGAAATACCTTTCTCTTCCCTTTCCTGTTTGTCTCCTCAGTCTCCCTGCCCCACTCTCCCCCCGTTTTCTGTCATTTCTCCCTCTGTTCCTCCTCTCTGATGCCATGGTGATGGAGCTGACATGCAAGAACAGCTATTCTTCACTGGGGTTCCCGCAGCATCCCGAGACGAGCTTATGCTTCTCCCCCTCTCTTGTCTCCCACGTTCCCGAAGTGGGTAAATCCGTGTGCTGCCAACCCCCCGTGCTAAAAAAGATGGGCTAACCTTCCCCCTCCTCCCTGCCTCCAGCTGGCTTAAAAAGCATGAATTGCAGCAACAACAACAACAAAAAAAATCACAAATGTTGGGCTGGGTTTGTGAATTTTCCTGGTTTTCTTTGGAGCTTGGTGTTCTACTGAAACAAACCTCTCACCCCCTGCTGTCTGTAGGGCCCACTGCTGACCTGGGGCAGTTTGAGCCACGTTTGACAGGCAGCAGGGAGATCTTGTTCCTGGAAGTTTTTGGAAGTGGGTGGCTGGATGGGTGTTCCCTGAGTGAGAGAAATGCCAGAGTGGGAGAGAGGCTTTATAAACCCCCCCTGTTCAGGACTGGCCTCCAGCGACATCCACAACAACCTGTGAGGGTCGGTAGGCTGTGAAGTGCATTTCACGTGTCCTTTCCCCACTACCTGAGCGAGGCAAACTTCCCAAAAGGCCTTTCTAGGGTGTTACCAACTGCAAAGGCTGTGGAATTCTGTGTCTTCCTGGGAAAATCCCTGCAGCTCTGTCCTGGCTCCTCATCTCTCTCCTGGTACCCGCTGGAGCATCACCCAGGAGCTTCAACAGCAGCAGGTCTGACCCAGGTTCTGAAATCCCAAATTAAAGCCCTAACCTCTGGATTAGGCCCTTCCCCTCTTCAGACTGTCCTATTCCCCTTTGGATTTCTTTTGATTTAAGGGCTGCTTCTCCTCAGCTGAATCCAGCAGCCCCAGTGTCGGCATCCCGCCTTCCCCTCTCTCCTTCCAGACAGTCTCCAGCTCCTCCTGCGTGTCCCTGGACTGTTTTCCTCTGACTCTCCACCCATCTCTCTGTCTCATCCCTCCATCCCAACTCCTTATCTTCCCCCAAAGCTCTCCAGCCCTCTGGAGCAGCGATTGATTGCTCTTCCTCCTGGTATTGTCCTCCAAAATGAAACAACGATGAATTTGTCTGACTTTCTCCTGTTGTATCTTATCACTCCACCTGCCTGCTTCCAATACTATTCCCTTTCACTCGTCTCCTGCGGTTCAAAGTGGCCCCTCTCAGGCGTCCCCTCATTCATTGGGCCAGCCCCAGCCTGGGTTTTATACTCCCCTTATCATTATGGCCTGAGTGCTCCCCTGGCTCCCATCTCACCCTCCCTCCGTCCATCTGCCCCTCTCCCCTGTCCATCCTCCCGCTGTTTTGTTTGGACAAACGACAGCCTGGGTGTGACCAGAGGCGATAATGGTCGACAAATATTTGAAGGGGGAAGGAGAAAAATTGTCCCAGGGGGAGTTNGCGGATGGGGCGGGAAGATGTGCAGATGATGCTGTCGGCCCGAGTACATCACAAATCCCCTCTGGGTGGGCGGGGATGGGGAATGAGCATCTCTCACATCCCTGGAAGGGCAGGTTCTCTGTGGAAGTGGCACTTTGCTGGGGAGGTAGAGCCAGGGACATTTGAGTTGGAGCAAGGGGGACAGAGAACAGGGAATGGGAAGGGAGAAAAGGGTAATGAAATTACAGCAAAGAGGGGGAATTTGGGCTGGAAACCTCTGGAAATCTTCCTGTAACTCGAGGGGTTGGTGAGCTGGTGTCTGAATCCAGATGCTGACATGGACTGGAGCACACAGTGATGGGAAGGAGCTCTGGAGAGGGAGGGGACAGTTACACCCTGTAGGTCTGTGACTCCTGTGAGTTGCAGATTTGACCCTGGGACAAAGTGGAAGGAGATTTTGCTTCCCTCGAAAAACATCAGAACAAATGGTCAAAAAAAAAATGGAGGCAAACCTTGTCTCTGTTTGACACTTCATGGTGTCTGCTGAAGGGCTGGAAAGAGGGAGATGCTCAATAACTGATAAAAATGTTATTTAATTTAATGTCCCACTGAAAAATCTGCCCCAAAAAGTATCCCTGCAAAGACTGGGAGCAATGGGAGTTGCCAGAGGCTGTGTGTGACATCGGTGACTGGGGAGAAATGGCACGTGGCACCCCTCTGCTCCATGCCAGGACATCCCGGGCCTCTCAGAGAACCCAAAGTGCAAACCCCAAGACTCCAAGGAAATGCTGGGCAAAGCACAAACAGAGGGTGGCTGAGATGGACTCTCCCAAGAGTTTTTTCTCCACCCATCACCAGAAACTGGTTGCAAGGATGCTATGAAAGGGCGAGGCAGTGGCCAGGTGACCAAGTGACACAATCCTGCTCTTCCCTGCAAACTTCTTCTCTTACATTTTTCGGGTAGCACTCTTATCTCATTTTCTATCAGCACAACCCTCCCTGAAGCTGCCAGCACTGCCAAAATCTGAGAGTGTGACACCCTTGAAGCCTGACTGAGAACTGCCCTTAGGGACAGAGCTCACCCTGTCCCTCCCCGGGGTGTCACAGTGACAATGCAGAGCCCCTGGCCCAGCTTTAAACCAGCTTGCAACGAATTTTCCACCCTCCACAAGCACGATAAAGACATCCTTTGTCAGCAGCAGGGATGGTGACAGCTACCCAGGAGAGGCCAATTTTCTTTCGTGCATCAGCAGAGAGGAGCGAGTTGGAAGGACCTGAAAAGACTGGAGAGCAGAAGGGGGTGAAAAAGACACCCGGAGGAACAAGATTTCAAGTTAGCAGCCCTCTCCCCGGGCGATTTTTTCCCAAGGTTTCGCCCGGTTTGAGGGGTTTTGCAGCTGCCACCAAGCGCGGTCGCTGCAGGTGGCGCTGCGATGTTGGGTTTGAGCGCTGCCTGCGCTCGCCGGAGCCCCGAGCTGGAGCAGCCAGCTCCGGCTTTCAGCAACTTAAACACCGCGCTGGTTTAACAAACTTGTAAAATGGCGGGGGAAAAGAATCACAGAAAAATCGCCACGCAGTCTAATTCAGATTTTCCGTCTCTCTCTCTCTCTCGTTGTTTTCTTCTTTCTTTAAATTGGCTCTTCCTCTTTGTTGTTGGAGTCTCGGAGTGTACAGGTGGATGTTCTCGGAAAAATAGGTGTTCTCTGTTCTTCGGGTGCTGGTGGAAGTGACTCCTGTGTGTGGCTCAGGTAATAAGGCAAGAAATGAAAGGATGCATCAGCGAGGGAGGACGTGCAGAGGGATTCAGGGATGCTGTTGGCACCCGGGACTTCACGGGCAGCGGGGGGGAAATGAGGTGTTTGAGGTTGTTCGGATGGAGACAGCAGGGTTTTGCCCCGTCCCAGACGATGCTGAGGCAGCTCCGGCGCTGCTGGGCTTTCCCCCAGGAGCAGAGCAGGGGGTGCCCAGCACCTCTCCGTGATCTCTGCTGTGACCTGAGGTGGGGAAAATATCCACTGGATGACAACAGGGTGAGCCTGAACCCTCCTTGTCCTTGGGCCCTTTTACTGCAGCAATTCACAGGTCAGGGGAGGTCATTTGGGTTTTCCAGCCCTAACCCTTTTCCGCCCCCGCTGCCTGGTTCATGGAAAGGCCTATAAATAAAGTCCCATTTGTCACTCACTCCTTCATGAACCCAAACAGCACGGGGGTATATTGACTCGTGCCATTGTCTCAAGAAGCAGAAAGGACTGGTATTAATTTCTTCCTCCCCAGCAGATAGCGGGAAGTAATCCGGGCATATCCAGATTATCCGTGTTTAGCGGAACAGGTTTTAAAGGCAAGACCGAATTTCCTCGAGATTTTCGTATGTTTTTATTAAACAGAGCTGCGAGCCAGGCTGGACACTAAATAATTCTGTAGCACTCCGAGCAGCAGGGATCTTTAGAGGTTACTAACCTGCCATTGTATCTCTCAGATCCCCGTCTCGCTCCTCCGTTGTCATTTCGCTGTGTTATTACTCTTCAGGCTTCACATCGTATTCATTTCTCTGAATGAAAACAAATGACTCCTTGCGAGAGGTAGGAGATAAAGAATAATAAATACATTTTATGCACCACCTTAAAAAAAAAGGGCTCTGAATCCCCATCCATCCATCAGGAAACGTAAACCGGAGCTCAGGCAAAACACACACGCGCGCACACAGGCACGCGCCGGGGAGATAAAACTTGTTTTAAGGAAAACATGATATTGTTTCCAAATAAATATCTTGGAGGATGCAAACAGACAGCCCCCGGCCCCCGTGCTTTGTGGCATAAATTTAAGATAATTAAAAATACAAAGCTTGGATTAAGCCTGATTTTCTGTCAGTGGTGGAGGCTGTGGGGAGGAGCTGGGGGTCCTGCTGTGTTTGGGGCTGCACAACCCCTGGAGAGGCAATTGCTGCCTCTGATCTTGGCTATTGATTGCCGTGGGCGCTGGACCCCCTTTCCCAGCCACCCCCTGCATCCCTGCTGGATACCTTTGCTTTCTGCTGGGGAAGGGGAAGCTGCAGGGTCCCTTGCAGGGTTTTCTCCCCGGTGCGAGCACGGCCAACACCCCTGCAAGCAGAGGAGGTCTCCCCCAGCTGCTTCCCCTCTTCTTCAGACCCTTGTGAGGCGCCCACGCTCATGGAATCGGGGCTCCCTGCGGAGCAGCCTTGTTGCTATCAACACCCCGAGAGCATCCCTTCCTTTGCCAGCCTCTGCCGCCTGCCCTGGTGCTGGCTCTGGCATCACCTGCAGGGAGGAGCGAGGGTCTCACAGAGGGACTGAACTTGTGGGAGCGGGATTTGCTCCCTGGGGCGTCCCGGCAGCCTGGGGGGACACCAAACTCAGGCAGGAAGCACTGACAGCTTCTCAAAAACACTCTTATTCCTGCGGCTGCCGGGAATTAAAGGGAGCTCCGGCCAGGGGAGCAGCTTGCGGCCGCTCTCCAGGATTACCGCTCACCCGAGCCGAGAGATTGATCTTCCCCTGAGCCTCCCCACGCCCGCTCTGATCCGCTCCCCTCCTCGCTGGGTCCAAGCCGGAGGAGAGCAGCGGGGCACAGCCTAGAGAGGGAAGGGAAGGCAGGGAAAAGGGAAGGGAGATGCCAGCCAAAGCCGGGCAGGGCTTTTCTGTGGAGCAGATGGGGGAAGGCAGCGCGATGCGGTTGATTCCGTGAGTGGGTTTTGGGTTTTATTCTTTTTTTTTTTTTTTTTTGGGCAGAGACGTTTCCCAATTAGCCCAATCAGGCTGGAGATCCTAGGTGTCAGTAGTGAGTAGGAGCGAGGGAAGGCACCGGAGGAGGAGGAATCCAGGCAGCCGGAGTTCCAGCCGTGGGAGAGCGGCGGCGGCGGCGCTGGCAGCCCCGGGAAGCGGCCCCGCTCCCCTCCCCGTCCCCATCCCTTTCCCCAGCCCCTGCAAACTTTAGGACGACGAAAAGCGCCTTGGGGGACCCCCTCCAGAGACAACCTGCGCTCCTCCGCCTTCTCCCCTCTCCCGGAGGTGGGTGGGCTGGAGAAAGGAGGAGCAACCGGCCACTCTCTCTGCAAAGCTAAAAAAAATAGGAAAGAAAGAGAAAAAGGATAGAAAGGGATTTTTATTATCGCTTTAATTTTTCATTTATTTTTTTTTTTAAATCATCCCTCCCCGGTGCATTGGGCTGCCGTTGCCACCGCACTTCCACACCTCTC
>VZRQ01001703.1:777407-923308 GCA_013397975.1 Machaerirhynchus nigripectus | reverse complement strand
AGTGGGGGATTAGGTGCTTCCTCCCCCCGCTTAAGCCACTGGCTGGAGGTCCGGGGGATGCGAGCAGCGTTTTGTGTGTGGTTTATTCGCCGGGGGAAGTGCGTGTTTATTTGTTTGTTTGTTTGTTTGTGTGTGGGATCCTTCTCTGGAGCCGGGCTTCAAGCGGTGCAACAGATGTGTGTCTGCTCCGCGTGTGCAGCCAGNCCCTTCCCTTCCCTTCCTTTCCCTTCCCTTCCCTGCCCTGCCCTGCCCTGCCCTGCCCTGCCCTGCCCTGCCCACCCTCCACGGAGGTGTCTCCTTTCCGAAAGGACCAGTCCAAGGCTTTTTCTCTCTGTCCCATCTTCGGTGTGTGGCGCTCGGCGGTACCGATACCACGCGAAATAAATGACGGCCGCATGATCTGAGTGTTGTTTATGTCCAAGACGGGTGTTTTAGAGCCCAGATTGATGATCAGTCGCGGTGCTGTGGGGAAGCGTTTGCCGATGCTCGTAACTGCCTTGCAGGCACGGAGGGCTGGTGTTCAATGAGCTCAGCGCGCAGCCCGGCTGGGGAGGGGTGCTGCAAACCCAAAGGGAAATGCTGAACTTCTCCGCAGGGAGAGGGAACATTTGAGCCTTTCCTCACGGATTCACCTGGCAGCATCCCTCCCTGCGCCGCAGCGAGCCTGGCGCTCGGCAGCCTGTGGATGTGGCAGAGCACAGGGCTGAGCAGAGGCGGGAGAGCGGCTGAGCTGCGCTGCCGGGAAGGCAGGAGCCGTCTCTGGCAGCCCCATCCCCGGGGGCACTGGGTCGCCGGAGCCGGTTTCATGTCGATTCCTCTACTTCGGCAGGCTGAGGAGCAGAGGAGGGATGCCGGCGCCCCTTTTGTGTTGCATCTTTTTCCCTTTACTGAATCGCTTTGTCTCTGCCTGCCGATGTCTCTGCCTCCCGATGCCGAGCGATTGCAGTAAAACCAAGCTCCCCCTCGCCGTGCCCGGGTTGGATTCGTGGGAAGAGCCTGGCGAGGTCTTACGATGCTCGGGGTGTGCTGAGGGTTAACACCGTGTGGGGATTAATTTCGCGTTTGAAGGGGAACTCTGAGAAGCTTCCTGCAAAGCTGAGAAGGGTGCTGGCACTGTGGGCTCATGCTCCGCGCCGGGCTCCGACTTGGGGAGAGTGTCAGAGGTGGGGCTGCCGAGTTCTGGAGTTGGCAATGCCAGGGTTTGGGGCTTGGCACTGCCCGCATGTGTTTTGGAGCAGGATGGCATGGAGTCCTAGGAGTCACTTGGCTCCTCTTGATATATTTATCATTTATAACCCCTCTAAAGTGGGGTCCCACGTAGCTGAGACTCCAAAGTCTCGTGTTCCGCCCATGAATCCCCCTCCCCACCCGGGGATGCATTTTGGGTTGTGCCTCAAAGCCCTCAAACTGCTTGATGCTCTAACAAAAAGCATCTGGTGAACCTTTCTGGCTCCCTGAAAGGCTTCAGAGAGCTCTTTCTTACTCCTTCCTTCTGCCTTGCAAGACTCAGTGAAGGGACAGCAGCGCTCCAGGCGCCCAAGGCAACGAGACTTCCCGTCTGTGCAGAGAGTCTGGGCAGCCCACTGCCTTTCTGCAGGGCATCAGTGATGAGCGTGCTTCCCTGCGTGACTGTCTTCCTGTGAAAAGTGCTTTATATCCCTTGGCTTTGAGCCCTCGAGGAGCCTGTGACAAAAAGGAAAAAAGAAAAAAAAAGGAAAAAAGGAAAAAAATTCCGTAGGGCTGCCCACGTGTTTTTCACTCAGACTCTGAAGGGTTTTAAAACACAACCGTCTGCTCCATTCCTGTGGTGTGGGCTGGGAAACTGAGGCACGGGGTTTTAAAACACGACCGTCTGCTTCATTCCCGTGGTGTGGGGTGGGAAACTGAGGCACTGAATTTTAAAACACAACCATCTACTCCATTCCCATGGTGTGGGCTGGGAAACTGAGGCACAGGGTTTTAGAACATAACGATCTGCTCCATTCCCATGCTGTGGCATANCCGTAGGGCTGCCCACGTGTTTTTCACTCAGACTCTGAAGGGTTTTAAAACACAACCGTCTGCTCCATTCCTGTGGTGTGGGCTGGGAAACTGAGGCACGGGGTTTTTGAACATGACTGTCTGCTCCATTCCCGTGGTGTGGGCTGGGAAACTGAGGCATGGAGAGACAAAAAGCTCAGTCCACGTTTATTGATGGGGAATTCTCCCTCACCAGCCTGAAATGCAAACTGAACCCCAAGAGGGACTCAGTGATGGTGAGTGCCGTGCCCTTGAGGTTGTGCTTCAACAGCCAGGAGCAGCCCTTGGACAGAGCAGGATATTTTCAGGACTGAATTTTTACCAGTTAAAATGACAAATGGGTGCTTTGAGACGAGAAAGCATCATGGAATCGTGGAATTACAGAGCAGTTTGGGCTGGAAGGGACCTTAAAGATCGTCTAGTTCCAACCCTTTGCCATGGGCAGGGACAACCAAACATTTTGGGTTTGTGCACTGGCCTGGGAGCAGCTGTGGTCTCATGGACCTCGGTCCCAGTGCCTTTAGAAATTTGCTACAAAATGGTTTTAATCACCTTCAGGAATGGAGAGATCCTTGTGAAAATGACGTGTTGAGATCCCTGCAGCCTGTGTGGTGATTTCCTGTATCTGGCATTCTCCCTTGGGGTTTTTTTTTGACTCACCCCAAAGAACAGCCTGGGATTTTTTGTTCCTTGTGGGTGCAAGAGCTCTGTAAGTTTGCCTCATCCTTGAGTGGCTACACCTTGTAAGGGGCTGAGCAGGCACCCAGGTAAGAGGTGCCAACTCTGTGTCCCCTGCCACAGGACCCAGTGTCCTGTGGCATTTGCCCTCAACCCTTTTCCTTGGTAAAACCCCTCTGTGAGCCCTTAGAGATGCTCTGAAGGCCTTCAACAGGCACCTTTTGGTTTGTAAACCCAAAAACCCAATGGCCACTTCATTTTTGACACCTGTAGCCCTTCAGCTCCAGCTGATGTGAACCCTGCTGGGGACGTGCTCCCTGCCAAGGTGATTCCTGGAGCCATGGAGGAAACCAGCTTTTTGCTGCAGTGTGATGTTCCCAGCTGTTCCTACGTCAGATACTAATGTTTGTACAAGACACCAACTTCTCAGAGCCTGAAGACCTGAGGGAGAGCAGTGATTGGGTTCAAACCCCCATCCCACTAGGCTGCCTCTCAGCAGGTGGCTTTGACCTCACCTGGAGAGGGATCCCGAGAGACAGAGAGGTCATTTGCAGACTCCGTGACTTGCTTTTACTCCAGCCTTTGCTGCTGAGAGAGCTTCCCCCCCCTAAAAAGTGTTTTTTAAATGCTTCATGCAGTGAAACAGAAATCCAGACCCAAAAGTCGAGTGGCTGAGACTCCCAGGCCTGTTTTGCAGGGGGATAAATAAAAAGTCCCGCTGAGCATGGCTGGATTTGCCCTTGTGGCCCGAAAGGGAGATGTTGCACCTCTGACTCTCCTGGTTTTCATGCCTGATTTCTGAGTTTCTTTCCAGCTCTATTATCCATGCACTGATCTGCTGGGGCTTTCCCACCCGGCCACTGGCAATAATTTTATGGGATTTGACTGGCACTTGAATTTGCCTCGTCCTTTTGACAGGACCAGTGTGTGGCTCTAATGCAGATAATATGGGCTAGGTTTCCATTATAGGCATTTGCATGAGTTATACCCACACATTTCCCCCTCCTCTGCTCTCCTGCAAGGGCCAGAGGGATAAATCTTGATCCTGGGTGAACCCTTGCAGCCAAGTGCACGTAAATGTTTGTGAAATGAGGCTCCACGACCTCCTTGTTACTTCTCCTGGAGCTTAAAACGCTCCCCAAGGGAGGAAAGGTGAGGCTGGTGGAGGTGTTTTATTCCCTGTAGTGTTTTCCTGGGAAATAGTGAGGTGATGCTGGATTGGGGGCTGCCTGCAGATGGTTAATATTTACAGACTTGTCGTTTTTTCTGAATGAGGAACTCGCACTTGCCGCCAGCAGCCCCCTGACGCTCATTCATGCCGAGCCTCACCGGGGGGTGTCTGGGCGTTCCACTGCTTGGTGACTTGAGTTTAGAGTTATAGGGATCAGAGGGATGAATTAGCAGTAAATCACAGCCCGGATGGCTTCGTCCTCAGCTGTGACGAGGTTTAAATTAAAAAGATCTTGCCAGGATGAAGCACTCGTAAGTCAAGCGCCGGTGCTGTGTCGGTCTGGGTTCGGCGGCGAGAGCTCGGCCCCGAGAGGCAGAAACCACGAGGACCCCACGTATTGATTCCCAGCTGAACTGGGAAATTGCCACTGCGTTTCTCCCGTTAAATGTTCTTTCTTTCCTTTCCTTTTCACCTCTTCCCCCAGCTGAAGGGAGGACGGTCGTGCCGAGAAGTTGGGAGAAGCTTTGCGGATTCGCTGCACGCGCGTGTGGCCCTGTTTGACTTGGTTAGAGCATATTTGATTGTGAAAGGGGATTTATTTGTTTTTTGTGACAGGGGATTTGTCTATAATGTAGTGCTGGAAAGAAAACTCATTTAGAGACTAAGGAGGTGTATCCTGTTACAATTGCCTATTGATGGAATAGCAAGTGCTTGGTGTGCTGCACAGCTTCATTTTACTTTGGGGAAACTTATCCTGGGCTGCCAAAACGAGACTCGGATTTGATGGAGAGCTGTCCCGTGGGCCTGAGCGTGTTCCTTGGCTTCTTGTTTCCCCATCTATCAAGTGGGGGGTAGTCTCCTAGAACTGACTGTCCCTTCAGCCATCACCCAATTCTTGTTTTGCTCTAATGACCTTTAAAAATGACTCATTTTTTGTAAGCGAGATGATAAAACCAGGGTGGGGGGGCTGGTTGGGAACTCACTCACCAGACTGAGGAACAGCATCATGTCCATGGATAATGGTCACTAATGGCCACTGTCCCACCCCTGGGCAGTGTCACCTTCTTCTGCTGGCTGGGAAGAGGCTTTTAGAGGTGCTGAGGAACAGGAGGTTCCACATTCAAGGCAAAAACTCTGTCACTGTAGCCCCTCCAGGGAGAGAGGTGAGCTGGGAATACGACCACACCAATTGTGGAGCTAACCAAAGGCTTGGATTTTTCTCTAATGGACAATCTAGGAGGGAAAAATAACCCCACTCAAACCCCCCACCGAAATTAGGGTGGGCATTGTGCCTTAGGAAAAGTGAGTTTTTGGGCTGTTTTGGGGAATTCCTCTTATCTGTCAGGGTTTGGTGCGAATTTCTGGGTCTTGCTAAAAGCAGAGCAGGGCATGGAGTTTGTAAGCTGTATATCCTGAGACGTGTCAGGGTTGGGGGGTTGGTATTCACATGGATAATTTCAGGCATTTCCTCCTTTTGCTTGTGCCTCACCTTTTGCACTGTCCCCTCCACACTGTCCTCCCGGCTGGGCAGAGGGGCTGTCCCTTGTCACAGCCTCCTTTCCTTCCAGCCACCCTGCATCCCAGGACCGATTTGGGGGCTTGCAGTGACCTCGATACCTGGGGCTTTTGAGACTTTGTACCCCCATCACCCTGACTGCTCCTCTCCAGATCATCCCGACAGCTTCCCCAGGGAGGGCAGTGCTCAGGGACAACCTAGAGGGTGACTTCATGCTTTAAGTCCCATCCCTGGCACCACTGAAGCCACCTCTGGGAGGGCAGTTGCCTCCTCACCCTGAAGACAGCGGGATGAGCTCTGAGTTTCCCTCCTGCGCCGAGCTGCTATGGTGATGAGTTGCTATAGAAACACATAGCATTATTATTTATTACTCAAAGGTGCTTCTTTTCATCCCTTCGAAGCGGGGTTGTGCCCAGAAGACCCCCATGCTGGCTGTGGGACACTGCCCACCCTGTCCATGTGGGATGGGGGGGGTTAAGCTTCCCGGGAATCCAGGCTTTATCCACGCTGGAGGCAGGGAACCGTGCTGTGCCGGCCCAGCGGGCTGATCTGGTTAAACAAATCCCCCCAGTATGTTCCCGTCACAGGGCCCTTCCTTCGTCAGACCCCTCCTTTGGAGGGGGATTTGAGGGAAGCATTTCCTTCTGATGAGCTTAGTTAATTCCAAACTGGTAATCGCTGTCAGTGTTGGGGGGCGAAGGGCTGGGGTCGGGCTCTGCGGTTACGTCTGCTCATCCTGCAGCACCTTGTGGGGGCTGCCTGGCACAAACCTTCTCTTACCTCTGCCTCTGCTGCTCCTCGTTGTTTGCTGGAGTCCCTCCCTGTCTGCAAGCCCAGCCCTCTGTGCTGGGAGGCAGGGGAGCTCTTCTGACACTCCTGGCTTGGGGTCCTGCCCTGCTGAGCCCCCCCCCTGGAGCTGGGCACCCCTCCAGGTCTGCAAGAGGCCAGGCAGAGCAAGCCCTGCTCAGGGCATTGCTCTACCTGCCCTCACCATCGCTTTCCAGTTGCCATACGTGGGATAAATCCTGCTTTGGGGGGGGTCTTGCTCCCCAGGAATGGGTACAGGGAGAGGGAGCAGGTGTCCTCTGCAGGCTGGGTGCTGAGAAATGCATTGTTTGGGAGTTGCAGCCTGCCTGGACCCCATTTATCCAGCACATCCTTTGTTTTTGGGAACGCTCAGGAGGTGCAGGAGGGATGCAAAGGGGTCTCCTGCCTGCAGCCACTGGATTCACAGCTTCCCCTGGAAGCTGGCAGTGCTGCAGAGCAAAACCTCCCTCCTTCCCTCCTGCTGTCCTTCACAGCCTGGCAGCCCTGGGGATGCTGCCGTGGCTGCAGAGGGGTGGCTCGGTGGGGACAGGAGGCTGGGAGGGGTGTCCAGGGGCACTGGGAGAGGAATGGGGCTGCTTTCCCTCCTGGCTGGGGCAGGGGAGGGCTTGGCTTGGCTTGGCTTGGCTTGCAGCAGGGATTAGCTGTGCAGTTCTTTCTTGTTCCCTGGAAATTGCCTAGTGGGGAAAAAAAAAAAGAAAAAAAAAGGGAAAAGGAAAGAAAAAAGGAAAACAACACAGCTTTTCTGGATGCAGAATTAACAACTGGGAGGTGAAGTTCCAGGGCTGGCTGGGGCAGCTGCAGGAGGTGGCTCAGCCCCTCCTCTCACACCCTGCACAGGTGCTGCAGGTGCAGGGCTGGGCTCAGCTGCAGGTGCTCCCCTGGGAGATGGGGTGGGGAGGGATGCAGGAATGGCTGGACCATTTCAGGCTGCTGGGTATGGAGAGACCTGGGCGTGGGGAAATCTCTGCTGCTGCTAGCAGAGTGGCTTCCCTGGATTACTCCAGGTCTCCCCCTTTGGCAGCCTTTGAGGAAACAAAAGGAGATTCTTTAAAGAACCCCCTCGGGCAGGAATGAAACACCTTCCTTTGCAGAGCCCGTCTCATTGCTTGAAGTCATTCCCTTTGGGCTTTGCATTTTCCTTCTTGGAAGCTCTGCTCCCTGCAGGGAAGAGAAAAAAACTCCTGGGGTGCAGGAGCAGGGCTGAGGGGGGTGGGGGGCCTTCCTGGAAAGTGTAGGATGGAGATGGAAGGATGGATGAGGGCGTCCAGTGTAGGGGTCTAGGGGCGAATGCTGACCCCTCACTGTGCCAGAGACCCCTGTAACCCTTAGTGTAAGGTCACATCCAGCCTGTCTCTGTTGCAGTGATGGTTGGGAGCATCCTGTGGGGTGGGAGATGCTCCTGCACCTCCTGCATGGTGCCAACCCCTTCTCCTGGTGAGGTGAGGCCACCAGAGTGGGGCCTCTCTGAAACAAGGGGAGCTGGGCTGGCTGTGGGAAAGGAGAACTTGCTGCGTCCTGGTTGGGTCACCCATGTCCACGTGGGTCTGGAGGGTCTGAGTTTTGTTTCTAACACCCCTCTTTCTCCACTCTGAGCTGCACCAGCTGCTTGGATGTGTGATTGGAGAGATCATCCAAGGGTTGGAATGGACTTGGGGCTGATTAGGGACTCCTTGTGGATCCCACCAGCCCCGAGACCGTCCAGTCTCAAATTTGTCTCCAAAAGCCCACTGAGGGCAGAGTCATTTTGGCCATCTTTGCATCCTCTGCCTTCTTTTCCTGGTCCCCAAGGTCACTCCCAGAGACCAGGAGCTGCTCACCTCGGCCAGGCAAGGGCAGGAGGCACCTTGGAGCTGCACCTGGGTGAGGGATGGAGCAGGGAGGTGAGGCGAGTACAGCAGGAGCTGGGTACTGAAACCAGCACCCCTTAGAGCCACTCAGGAGGGTTTTTTCCCCTCCTTTATGATGGAGTTGCTGCCCTTGCCTGCCTCAGCGAGGCAATCAGCTCAAGGGGATGCCTCTGAGTGAAAGGAACAACTTTTAGGACAAATTTCCCTCTGCGTAATATCTCAAAGAAAGCCAGGAGAGGAAACGGCAAGCGGGCCTAATTAGGTAAGTATTCCCCATTAGGAAGGGGAAGGAGCTATCAAGTCGATTTCCATTTCCTTCTTATTTTACATGCCTGATTTTTCCGCCTCTCCAGGAGGCGGTGTGTGAAGTGGGTCTGTCCTTAGCTTGGAGAAGTAAATGATCAGAACACGACGCGCTCCCAAAGCTCTTCCTGAACCCTTCCAAATCTGGACTAAGCTGAGGAATTTTAGCACCTTCACCAGGAGCCTTCCAGGAGCTTCCCAGCATCCATCAGACCTGGCAGGGACTTATCTCCCCGCTTCATACTTGAGAACCGAGGCACAGGCGGGCAGCAGGACTTGCATATTCCAGGAGTCTCCCATACATATTTTTCCCTGTTTCACCTACTCTGCGTGGAATTTCTTGTGTCCTGGTTGCTTCCCAGGATAAATGTGGGTGTGAACACATGGAGGTACCTTGCTGCACTGGGAAATGGGATTGGGATGAGCCCCTAAACCACCAGCTGGTCCCTCTCTACCTGAGCCCAGCATGTCCCCATGTCCTCCTGGCCACGTTTCACCCCCGCGTACCCAAAGTTGCTCTCCTGGCTGTGCTCCGTGCTGCCTCTCAGAACAACACATTGCAGCGTGGGCTGCAATTATGGAGCCATCAGCGGGTTCTTGTGACACATTTTGGCGAGCTTGGGGATGCTTTGTGCACCACCAGCCTGCGAGGGAAGCACTCTCCTCCCCCCTTTGCTGCCTCCCCCTGCTCCAGAGTCTCTAAGTGGGGTTATTAAAGGCTGTCGGGAGCTGCTGTCATTGGCACAGTCAATGGCTGACACAAGGCAGCCCTCAGACTTTGACTCATCACACACACACACTTTGCAATGCATGAGCCACAAAAAAAGCCGATTTCTCACAAGCATCACCCTTTCCCCAGCTGTTGGGGCCCTTTTCTGCATTCATTTCAGAGAAGAAGTCTTGATTGTCCCGCAGTGTAAAAGGAGGAGATTGGAGTTGCATCGTGCTGCCTGCACGTTCCCAGCTCTCTCGTTATCTTCTGGTGGAAGTTGTGATGCCTTTTTCCCTAAATACAACTCCATGCATCCATTTATACAGATATATATGTGTGTGTGTGTGTATGTTTTATACATACACATAAAAATACACATTTATATGCACATTGCTACACACAAATGCAAACTACACATGCTCGGGAAATGCCAATCTGTTCACCCTGCACTTTTCACAGATCACTGCCAATTCTCCCTCACAGATCAGGAAAGGTTTTGCAGGTCCAGATTTCTGGAGAAGGAAGAGCAGCCTAGCTGCAGTAGCTGGAGTTAGGAGGGATTTAGGCAAAAAACCAGTTTTCCTTTTTCCTCCGGCATCCCTTGATCAGATGCTGGTGGGAGAGGGATGTTTTCCAGCTTGCAAGGAGGAGAGGGAAGAAAGAAAGGAGTTTGAGGTTTCCCTCCAGCGCAGAACTGGGAATAAATAGAGCGACCTTGGACAAACCTTTGTGACTGGGAATGTGGCTCCAGCTGAGCTTGGCTGCTTTGAGAAGCAGCCTTTTTCAGAAGGTGCTGGCCCAGGCCCTGCCCATGGCAGAGGGGTCTCTGAGGGGCTCTCGGGGGTAGGGTTGTGCAGCAATTCTCATCCTTCCCAGTGGCTCAGCTGGACCCTGGCCACGAGCACTCAAGCGGGGCGGCACAAGGTGCCACGAGCCTGGAGGAGATCCCAAGCAGATTGGAGCTCCTCGACAATCTGCTTTCCAGTCCTTGGCTGTGCATGGACACGTGCAGACGTCTCCCTGCCTCCTTCTGGTTGATTCAAGGGGTGCTTTGAGCCACATTTCCCCCACTAACAGCCTTGCTGGCCACACAGGCTGCTTCCCTGCTCTGCTTCTCTGCTCTGCCTCCCCTCCTTCTGGGTATTTCTGTGTGGGAGGATAATTCTGAGGCTTCTCCAGACCTGCACAAGGGTATGGAAAAGTGACAGCGAGATGCTTGAGGCCTTTTCCCTTGGTGATATTGCCTCTTGGTTTCACTTGGTCATTGTCTTCTCTCCTGCCTCCCTTCTCCTTCCCCAGGAACATGGGCAGCAGAATCAGCTTTATTTTATAATAAGCAGGAAGGTCTCCAGGTGCAGGGCTGTGCTCTCCTGTCTCTCCTCCACTGCTCTCTGCCAGTGGGCGACTTCTCTCGCCACCCATAATTAGCCTCTCCCGAGGTCTCGCTGTTGCTGGGCTCAGGCAGAAGGTTTTACAGCCACTGCCTCTTCTCACACACAGGAAAAAAATAATCCCTTCCTCAGCTCAGGGAGCAGATTTTAAAGGGGTTCCTGCTGCTGCTGCTGAGGCAGGGTGGCTGCAGGAGGGGCCCAACCCAGCCCGCGGCAAGGCTGGGACGTGCTGGGGAAGGGCGACAGGGGATGGAGGATGTGTGTGTCAGGCTCCCCAGGCAGAGGAAGGAATCAGATATCTGCCCTGTCTCAAATGCCATGCGGGCCTCCTCTGGGACTGAGTTATTGGTGAGGAGGAAGCTGACCTTCTCCCGTGTTTATGAACTGCATCTCTGGCTCACTTTGGGTTTGATTTTTCCCCCCCTCCCTCCTGTTACAGACTGCAATACTCCATTTCAAAGGAAATAGCATTTTCTTCATTTTCTCCTTTGCTGGAGTTGTTTTTTTTTTTAAATGCTGCTCAAGGTGAACAGGAATTCTTCCCCTCAGCTTTCCGTGCTTTATCCTTGGCTTGTCACACTGGAAGTGGATGTTGCTGTCCCTGTCTTTGGGGGACCAGGGATATTCCCCTGTTACAGCTGCTGGGGGTGAACAAATTCTCCTGGAGCTGGGAGAACACATTATTATTTTAGTAGTCAGACCACAGCAAGTTTGACAATTAAAAATTCTCCTCATTTCCCTCAGTGCCACATGGATCTGTTGTTCTTCCTCCTGGCTGCCTTATCTCCAGCCTTCCCTGGCACAGCTTTTTGCTGCAAATCCTTTCCTGCAAGGGCTGGTCTTGAGCATCTTCAGAGCAGCAAGTCCTTTGGAGCCCCATTTCCTTTTCCTTCCGCTTCTGCCTGTGGAGAGCAGATTTTTGGAAGCTCAAGAGCTCTGTCTCTCCTGTGCACAGGTCCCTTGGAGATATTTGAAGCCACTTTGCTGAAGTTCACAGGCGACTTTTGAAAACCTTGGCCACTGCATTCATGTACATTTATATATAAATATATATATAAAATATCTGCTCTCTCTTCCCTCCTGTTTTCTTCCTCTGTCAGGAATCCAGCTGTGCAACATGTGGCACTTGTAGGACTTGGAAGGCAGGAAGATCAAGCAAACACAGAGCTATCAGCAAGAAGAGATAAATTTCCAGAATAAATTCAAGCCACGTAGGCCCAGCCTGTTTTAGTTTTAAAGCCCTGCTGGTAGTGATGTGTGGGAGCTGTAGATACAAAGCCTGGGAGAGAAGAAGAGTTTATTTGTATTATTTCTGGCACCTTGGTAGAAAAAAAACCTCAGTTCTGAGTTCGTGGGGCTTGGCACAATGTTTGTCTGCATGGTCTGGAGCAGGAAACTGCCTGTTGAGCTCTACCTCCGTGCATGGCTTGAAGGCAGAGGAGAAAAGGGAATTATCTGCCCTGACTGTTGTAACTGGAAGAGGAAAGTGCCGGATTTGTGGGGGCGTGTGGGATGCAGATGGCCCCAGAGGAGAAATATCTCGTTATTAATAACCCACGGAACTGCCATAGCGGTTTTACACCTGCGTTCGCCGCCGTGGGTTTTATCTCGGCGCTCTGGCAGCAGCACAGCTGGGAGCTGTGGGCTCCCTCCTGCAGGCAGCTGCTGGGGGTTCCCTATTCCCTGCAGAGACAGAGGACAGGTCAGGCTTTGGGGTGTTGAGCCATGACCACGGACTGGCTGCAGGGCTTTGGTCCTGCGCTCCTGAGGGTGTTTGCTGACGCTGACCTGGCGAGGGTCCGTCTGGCCTGGGGGCTGCTGTGTGGGCTTGCTGCTTTTTCAGAGAATCAGAGAGTGGTTTGGGTTGGAAGGGATCTTAAAGTTCTAGTTCCAGGCTTCCTCAGGGACACCTTCTACTAGCCCAGGGTACTCCAAGCTCCATCCAGCCTGGCCTTGGACACGCCCAGGGATCCAGGGGCAGCCACAGCGTCTCTGGGCACCCTGTGCCAGGGCCTCACCACCCTCACAGGGAAGAATTTCTTCTAAACATCCAATCTAAACCTGCCCTCTTTCAATTTAAAGACATTTTGCCTTATTCTATCTCTCTATGTTTCAATAATCCTTTTTCCCCCCTGTTTACCACTTTATTTTTGCTTTACTAAGGTAAAAATATAAATAAGCCCAGCAGTGGCCCCTGGATGCACTCCCCAGATCTGTCCTAAAAAACCAGCAGGATGCAGTAAAAAACACTGCTGTTTTCAGCTTAGTGCCACCACTAACAACCCAAACTTCATTTCCCTCCCTCTTTCCCTCTGCCTTTTTCCTCTAGTCCAAGCTAAAACTTTACAGGCTCTAACTCTTGAGTCAAGGGCAAACTCCAGCCCAGCCTCCTGTCTGAGTGATGCCTTGTGTCACTAAAATCCACCTGCAGCCAGTGCCACGGTGTGTCCCAGCCACACAGGAGCCAGGACAAGGCTCTGTGTCCCCCAGCCCTTCCCCTGAGGCCCCTGGGAGGTGGAGCACAGGTGATGCTCTCCAGGAGCAGGGAGGATGCTCCTGCCTCGTGTCCCAACAGCTGTGGCTGGCTCTCCAAGAGCAGAGGGGCACGGGCACGGGTTTACAGCTTTTTGCTGTATTTGAGGCTTGTGTGGCATTCAAAGTGCAGCTGTGGGGTCCTGTGAGGCGAGGGGAGAGAGCAGCAGGTCCTGTTTTGGAGAGAGGGAAGGGTGGAGAGGTGGAGGCAGTGGCAGGTGAGGCCTAGGGGCCTGGCGTGCACATTGGTACAGTACTGGTGGGTCTCACTCTTTTAGCACCTGGGTATCTGCTTAATGGTGTTTCTTCAGGTCTTAAATCCTGTGTTATCGAGGCCTCCATTTCCTCTGAGCAGGATTTTATGAACAGAGGTGACCTTTGCATGCACCCCACATTAAAAACACCTTTTGTCTCAGCCACAGGTGCCTTTGTCCCGTGTGAGCAGAGATGAGCAAAGCAGATGGTGTTTGGATCTGGATTAAATTAGAGTTTTGCCTGCAGCTGGCTTGGCAAACAAATAACTTTCTTCTGGGTGGCACAACCCAGCTCTCAAACCTCTTACTGCAAACTAAAGTGTCCTTTGCAGGCTGCCTGGCTCACGTGCCCCTGTCTGCTGCTGGGCTTCCCTGTAACACCTGTCCTACCACAGCTAATGCTTTGTGGTGATGGATCTGCAATTAAGAGGCTGTGCAAACAGCTAAGACAATTGCATCACCCTCCCTGTGGCTGCTCTGGGGTGATTTGGGGAGCTGTTGATAGCACCAGGCATGATTTGTGCAGATGAAGGGTCAGGTCCGCGAAGTGCAGGGCACCTGCAGCTTCCATCTGTGCCTGAGTGGACCAGGGGAGATATTTATGGAAGGAAAAGTGCAGATTTTGCCTTTTGCAGGTGTGTTTGGCAGCAGCAGAAAGCTGCCCACAAAGTGCCACTGCTGATGGCAGCCTGGCAGTGTCTCCTCTCGAGGCTGCTTTAGCAGCAGAGTAGCAGGAACAGACACCTCCTCCCTCCCTCCCCCCGGCCTCCCAGGCTGGGTGCCAGCAGCAGGACTCTGCTCTATCATTTCAGGACACCCTGGATGCCTCCCTGCACCCCTGAGGGAGCTGAGCAGTGTGACCACTGAACTATTTAAAGTCGCTCCAAGGCTGACACTCGGGTGTGTAATGCACCAATTCTGCTGATGCTGGCAAAGTGCTGGAGCAGGGGATGGGTGTAGGGCTGAGGGGAATTTATCACTGTGGGGATATTTGGGTGTGTGTCCCTCAAACCTCCACCTAAGGAGATGAGAATAGAGAAAATCAGCGATGAAGGAGGTTCCCCTGGTGCTGCACGTGTGGCTATGCAAAATAGTTGTTGCTGTGGCACCGAGCTGGGAATTCAACATGTGGGATGAGGATTTGCCTCTGCTTTGCTGACTCTGTGCAACCTTGGACAAGCCATAGAGTCACAGACTGGTTTGGGTTGAAGGGACCTTAAAGATCATTTTGGGCAGGGACACCTCCCGCTAGCCCAGGCTGCTCATCAGGAATGTATCCTACTCCTTGTGTGTTATCCCAAGTGTTGTCTGATCCACCCTAGGAGCAGTGGAAAAAGCAAAACTTTTCCTTGCAATGTTTGTGCTGTCACATGCTCAACTCGGTCCAATTTAGACAGACTTTTAGCCATGGCCTCCAGGGAAGGAGCATCCCAGTTCTTCCTCCCTGCTCCAAAGCGTGCCACCTTTTCTGCGAGGCAGGGGGAAGAACATAACAGAGGTCAAATATAGAAAGAAAAAAAAAAAGTTAAAATCAGTAACTTGCAGAAACTTTTCCCCTAATTTAGTCCTCAGCATTGCCCAAGTCATTCCGAATGCAACTTTCCACGGCGCTGCTAGCCTGAGGCAGACACGGAGCTCAGGAAACTGTCCCCTGAGTGGTTCAGCTCTGTCAAAGTAATGAGGACCTTAAAAGTGAGCCTTGGCACAGAACATGTCAGACAACCTGAGCTGTAGGTGTTGCTGCTAATGCTCACTGGAATTATGCATGCACACAGCGCCCTGCACAGGAACTGCATCGTTTTGGTGCAAAAACAAATGTGTCTGTACAGGATGGAGCCGTGTACCTCCCTGCAAACGCAGCCCGCGTGTGCGCGAGTGCATCGGCTCCCCTCTAATCTGCTCGTCAACAAACAGAGCGTGTGATTATCTTCTCACCCATGTGAGCACTCCTCTGTCTCCTGCCTGCCTCTGATCCTGGCCATGGGTGTCCTGTCCAGCTCAGCAGCAGCTCAGAACTCCCAGGCATGATTTGGGGTTAGTTATCCTGCAGCAACAGCTGGGCTGGCCTCTAAGAATAACTTTCCACTGGTCTTTGGATGTGTTGGCAGTAGCTGGGCTTGTGGTGACAAAGTCAGTGGAAGAGAAAATTAACAGCAAATTAATGATAGTTTATCCAGGTTTTTATTTTTGGAAGGGGGGCTTGAGTTTTGCTGCTGATTCTCTGCTGAAATCGCCTGTTGTGGTCTTCCCGTGTCACCCGCAAATTGGGACATCACGGGACTGTGGTGGGATAGATGTCAGACTGCTTTTCATTTTTCCTTTTCCCTTGAAATGCTCCCAAAGCTGCAGCTTATCAGGGCTTGTGTCCACACTGCCTCATTACAGCTCTCAGCACAGAGAGTCCTTCCCCAGCGCTGCTGCTGGGCTGGAAATTGTGTCTCAGCTGGAAGTCTCTGCGCGGGCAAACGTGGGGCTCTCCATCAGTCCTGTCCCTGCGCCTGCCTTTTGGCTCAGGGGCAGCTCAGCTGCCCTTCATCCTGCTCAAAACATCCAAGTCAAGTGGGGACAGAAGTTTCTTTAACCAAAACTGCTCTGAGGGGAAGTCTCTGAAGAGGACAGCTCTTGTTTGGTCTGATCTTGGGCGTTTTCTTCTCAGGGAGCATCTTGCTCTGGACGCAGCAGCTGCACTGAGCCCTGCTTCATTCTGAACATCTCAAAAAGTGCTGTTATGCCAGAATGGTTAAAAATGATAAACAACTGCAATGCATTTTTTATGGTATTTGTAAGGGAAAGCCAAGAAAAGCATGCAGGAGATCAGTACCAGTTAAAAAACTGTGTGTTTTGTGCTGCATTATTGGTAAAGAGGAGATCATGCTCTGCAGCAATGTCATATCTGCAGAAGATGCCTGGAATTTGGGGCTGGTGACCTTTGGGGCAGATGTACAGACTTTTTAGCCATCTGACACCCCTTCAAGAGCTCTTTCCAAGCCCTTGGAAGCAGCAGGAATAGACTGCTTCAACTGACACGTGCAAGTTTTGGACTACCAGAGTGGGACCTGATTGCCCTGGGTGCTACAGAAAGATGGAAGAAGATTCACCTGACCCCATCTGACCTGCTCGAGGGCTGAAAGACACAGAGCAGTTGGTGGAAGAGCTGCCATGAAGAAGGCAGAGTGATAAAATGAACAGCACATGTCTGCCCAGGAGGTTCAGGGTGCCTAAAAACCCACCCAGGAAGCATTCAGGAATTTGGTCGGAGTTAGGAAGTGCAGAGCAAACGAAAACAAGGAGGTGTCTGAGGATTTCTTGTTCAGAATCTCCAGCCAATATCAAAATGCTGCTAGTGGCTGCAGTAAAATGCAGCTTTCTTTTAGGGTTGAGAGAGCAAACGCCAGTCAGCACTGCTGCTTCCCCAGGGGTATGTTGGACTGGAGATCTGGCTGGGATTTGGGATGGCCCAGCCATCCCTGGTTTATGGGGCTCCCTCATCTGCTCCCTTTGGCTGCTCACTCGAGAGGCTGAGCATGAAGAATTTGCTGTGTCAGATCTTTTCCCCAGCCCCATCCATAGCTGGTGGCTGCCGCTCCAAAAAGGGGCTGGATACCTGCCATGTATGAAAGGAGGAAATTTTATGCTGAGTAAAGCATAAAGAGAGGCTCTGTTCTCGCCTCTGCTGCAAACCCTGCATCACCGAGGACAAATTATCCCACCTCTGACTCTTCCCTCCCAGTGATGCAGCACCGCCAACAGCGTTTTCTTCATGTTCCCACCCCTGCTCTGTGTCCAGCCTCTTTCCTGCGAGGTTTGGTGAAGCTGCAGGATTGATGGTCCTTCCCTGGGGGATCCTGGCTCTCCAGGAGCACACGAGGTTGGGTGAAGCTGCAGGACTGATGGTCCCTCCCTGGGGGATCCTGGCTCTGCAGGAGCACACGAGGTTGGGTGCAGCTTCAGGATTGATGGTCCTTCCCTGGGGGATCCTGGCTCTCCAGGAGCACACGAGGTTGGGTGCAGCTGCAGGATTGATGGTCCCTCCCTGGGGGATCCTGGCTCTCCAGGAGCACACGGCTGTGCCCTGCGTTAATCACACTGGCCTGGCCACTTGTAAACTCTTCATTTGGGACAAGCAAATCCACTGCTCTACACCCCTCTGCAGCTTTGTTTCCAAACCTTATTCCCCATCCAGGTGTTGAGGAACCTGGTCTGTGGAATGTCCCATGAAAAGGGAATTGGAACAAGATGGTTTTTAACGTCCCTTCCAACCCAAACCATTCTGGGATTCCTTGATCCTGGTATCATCTCTGATTTTCCCAGTCCTGTTGCTTTTACTTTTTCCCTCAGACCACCCTGCTCCAGCTTGCATATGTTGTAAAATCTCAGACTCTGAAGGCTGGGGATACTCTCCTGGCTTTGCCAGTGCTTTCCTCACCTCCAAATCGAGATCTCGGTGCTCTCACAAGCAGCAGATCGAGGTGTAAAGGTTTAAGTGCCAGGTTTTAGCTCATGGAGGTCTGGAGAGCCAGTGGTCACGAAGTCCCTGGGAATGCAGAGTTGCTCTCCCTGCCAGCCTTCCAGGAGGCAGCTGAAGTGCAGTGAGATTTGGCTCCTAATTAATCCTGGTGGATACTAATTGCGAGGCTTCAGCCTGAGAGAGAGGGCTTGTGTCTCCCAGATCTTCCCAAAATTGCCAGGCAGGGGGAAACATCCACCCACTGGCATCCAGAGCAGCATAAACTCTGCTGAACAGCTTCAGCCAACAAGGAAACAAAACAGCTTCCCCTCGGGGAAAGCCGGGGTCACAGACCCTTCCTTGCTGGTTTAGGGCTCCCATCCGAACCAGACCCAGCAAATTCAGATTTCATTTGGGCTTTTTCAGAGCCCCCAAAACCCCGGAGGGAGTGTGTGAGCATAAGCTGAGCTTCTGAGGAAGGAAATGGCATTTTCCTCAAGGCTGTCCTAAAATGCTGGAATGGAGCTGGGGGGACCTGCTGGGATGAAACCCAGTTCATATTCTTTTCAATATTCATCACTCCTTTAGGGGCAGAGGCTGTGTTTATTCCTCTTCGTGTGTAGAGCTCATCAGGGTCTCCTTCCCAGTGAATTGCTGTCCTGGTTTCCACTGGAATAAAGTGAATTTTCTTCCTTGTGGCTGGGATGGTTTGGATTTGGCAGGAGAGTGGTGGTGATAACACGCTGATGGTTTTAGCTGTTGCTAAGCAGTGTTAAAACCAACTCTGGGACTTTTCAGCTCCTCATGCCCTGGCAGGGAGAAGGCTGGAGGTGCACCAGGGAAAGGACACAGCTGACCCAAACTGGCCAAAGGAATATTCCATAAAATTTTAATTTTTTGGCCAACCTGGGGCTGCCAGCCCCGTGAGAGCTGCACCTCAGTGAAATACAGCAGAGAAGAACAGAATGGCAGGAACGTGTGACGGCTTTGCTAGGGACAGGAATGGGACTTTGAGACAGAAGTCAACCTGACACTCTGGCTTTTGGTGATATTCCCCTTTTCTCAGTGCTCTGGACCTCTATGATCTCACACACACGAGGTGGGGTCGAGTCAGGCACTGTTGTGACATGGTTTGCTTGAAATCAGTGACCTTGTGTGCTCTTGCTACAACAGTTTGTTTGTCTGGGGGTTTGCATTTCCCCAGTTACTGTGATAAGGAATAATTCTGATAGAGTTATCCTCAGGATACTTTCAGGAGGCTGGGAAATACTGTTACCTGTGTTGTGGAGGGTGTCCCTTCCAATTCAGGATGTTCCCCGATTCCATAACACCCAGCCTTGGGGACTCACATCCCTGTCTGCTCCGGAAAAGAGAGTTTAACTCCGGTCTCTGGATTTGTAGGTTATTTCCCTGACCTCAAAACTCCATTCTTGTTTCTGTGATGCTGAATATTTGTGTTCTTTCACTCGAGTCTCTGTAGCAAATTCCTGGAGGAGCTGAGAAATCGTTACAAACCTCTCTGCTCTCCCTTCCAAGCACAGAGGAGCACAGCTCTGACCTGCTTTTGCTGGTAGGAAACCAAGCTTGGCATGCAGGCAGAAACAATATCCACATGCAGTTCTATCTCAGGGGAAGAGCTGGGGGAATAAAGGAAGAAAGTCCCGCTCATGGCATGTGTTAATCCCAGCACTGAATACTCTTCTGGCACAGACACAGCTAACAAGGTGATGGGCAGCACCTGAGTGCCTGAGAGGAATAATCTGTGTGATGAGGGAAGGCTGTGTGGTCCCTCTGTATCTTAATTCCCTCGCAAACAAACCACTCCTGAAATTAATCTCTTTATTTGGGACGAGCTGCAGCTTGTGCTGGGATCTGTTTGTTGTGGTGAGCTCTGAAGAAAAGCTGCTCCAGTGTGGGATGTCCCCAAAGTGGGACTTGCCTCCAGCTTGGACAGGTTGTAAGTTCAGGGAGAAAGGATTTAGCCAAAGTTAGGATCTGGTTTTTGTCGGGGGAGCTGTTGACAATGTCTCTGTACGGGTTTTCTTGCCATGTTGACGCCCAAAGAAAAGCTTCTATCCATGGTAATCAGGGTTTATTAAAGGAAACCATGAAAAAAAGCCTTTAGATGAGATTAAAGGGATTGTGTAGCTGCACTTGGTGCTGAATTGCTCTGTGCTGGCTCCGGCACTGGGCGTCTGCCTCGTCAGCATCTCTGCCCGGCCTCCCGCATCCCGGGAATGAACAGCCTGGGTGCAGGAAAAGCAAACACAGGAGTGTGCTGCTGCCTGATTAGCACTGGGCTTCATTAACCACCCTGGCACCGCCCCCGAGTCCTGGGTGCTCTCGGCTTCCTCCCAGCCAGGTGGGGAGCTCACCGTGTCCATCTGCCAGGACTCTGGGGTGCTGCCAGACCCACTGTCCATGAAGATGTGCTGGCTTTTCCCCTCCTCCCAGAGCTGTTTTTCAGCTCATTTTGGTCGTGTCCAAGGCTTTAACATATATTTTTGCTCTGAGCTGGACACAGAGTGGGATTGCTTCCATGCCTGTCTGTATCCAGCTCTTCCTGCTGACCTTGCAGCGTCCCTGCTGCCACATGTGGCCATGGCAGGGGACCTGGAGACGTGGATCTGTCTAACACCTTTGATGGCAGGAGGGCTGTGTGTCTGTGAGGGAAATGGGGAGGTGCTGTTGTCTCATGTTCACCCAGCGACGTGCTCCTTTCAGGAGCTGTCACTGGAGTGGGGTGGATTTGTCCCAGTCTCCAGTACAGGGACACGACCACGGATTTTGTGAGATTGTCAATCAAACCCCAGCTCTCTCTTTCCCTTCTCCCTGTGCACTTCCTCCCAAGTCCTTCCCTCTCTCTCAATTGACAGATCAGTCCTTTGTGTCCTCTTTATTCCTGATTTATTCCTACTTCCTCAGGCATAACTCATCCTTGACTTCGTCCCCTTCAACGCTGCTGCATTTTGAGGATGTATTCATCATTCCCTAACATTCCCATCTGATAATCAGAGTTAAAAGAAATTTGGAATGTTTATTCCTCTTAGACTCTTTCACATCCAAACTTTTCTTGTCCAGGGCCCCATGTATTTACCAGAGAGTTTCGTGTTTTGGGATCTTGGGATCATGTCCTGGAGATCCCTGAGCAGAACTAAGCATCCTTTGATTCAGTGGTCTCAAACCTTTGCTGGAAATGGTCAATATCAGTAAAAAAGTAACCAGATTGTGGGGTAGCACCGTATCTTGGTGTCCTTCAGGAGGAAACCAGTACTTAAACCAAACTCTGGGAATTCAAGGAGTCTTCCGGGGCACGTGTGATTTGCAAGCCATAAAGCTGTGACTCCACAGGCAAGAGAGTGGTGTGAAACCTCCTGTGGGTGCTGACTCTGAGACCTTCCTCTGACCATGGGTGAAACCCTGTCTGAAACAGCTGGATTTGCTCTGTGACCTTCCCAGGGACCCTGGATGTGCTGGTGGAGAGGCTGCTGTGGCAGCAGCCGCGGCGAGGGACGTTCCGGCCTCACACAGGAGCCCTGTGTGGCGGCTCACGGCATCACTGCTGGCCACCTCCCCAGTGGAAAAGGCACTTTGGGTTTATTTTGGAAATACCCAGCTCGGAGCCTAAGCCCAGCCCTTGCTGCCTGCTGGCTGTGGCCTCTTGTTTATTTGCTTTGTTTTTGGAATATAATTACTCTCTCGCAGACTGTGCACGTCCATGGCACTGCGTTGTTGTCTTCCCAGCTGCTGTGGTTCCTGCCATCCAGACATGGGGAATAAAAAGGTGTCCATAACCCCCTTCTCCTTGCTGCATCCTCTAAGGGGCTGTACAAACCCTGCAACATCCAGGCCTCCTTGCCCCTGACCTCTGCTGTTATTTATTAATTAAGCCAAATTATAAATTATAGCCCTCAGAGGCTCCAGGACTGATTGGGGCTCCAGGACAGAGGGTACAGGGCGAACAGCACGAGCAGATGGGGGAGGAGAGAGGGCCAGCAGCAAGCAGAGAGAAAATCCTGCTCCTAGGGTCACTCAGATGGCTGCTGGAAGATGGCAAAATAGCCCCAGGCTCCTGCTCTCCCTGCTTTGTCCCAAAAGGCTGCTCCTGGGCATTCCTGGTGCTCTCAGACTGCTGATGCTCTTTCCTCAGCAGGTGAACTTCCTCCCCCGTGAGGTTCAGCATTTTGGAAAGTGCCCTTGCCTGCTGCAAAAGCCTTCCTGGAGTTTCTCACTGGGGACTCCCTGGTTTCCAGATTAAATTTGCCGTCTCTGCCTGGAGAAAACACGGAATCACAGGATGGTTTGGGTTGGAAGGGATCTAGCAAGGTTCTCCTCACTGTTCCCTTCCTCTATGAGTGATGGTCTGACTGCAGATCTGTTCTCACCTGCACAGGCCTCGAGGAATTTATATTTGGAGTCTGTCTCTTCTCATTTTGTGTTGGCTGTTTGAGCTAATGGGCAGATTTCATCCCGTTGCTGCAGGTGCTGTGCCCTGGGGCTGTGATGACCTCTGGGCAGAGGGCTGCTCTTGGAGAGAGGGGCTGCTCAGTCCCTCTTCAGTCTCGGGGTTGCAGCGCTTCCCATTTCCCTGCCCTGCAGCTCTGCTGACTCTGCAGAGCAAAATATAGTAAAATATAGGGGTAAAATAGGATACCTTTCTAGTACTTGAAAAGAATAAATTCTTCCTAGATCTGCCTAGCTCCCGATCAAACCAGTGCCTGTTAGAAACCTGGATCATAACTCATCAGTGACGGGAGCCGGTGTTCAGGGTCACCACGTGATGTTTCTGAACACAGGACTCAAACAGGGACAGCTTCCCTCTTCTGCTGCTCTCTCAAGGATGGGCTCTTTTGAAAGAGGAATGGTTGTGTGGGGAGAGCTCATCCCATCACTGCTCTATCCATCATAATAAAGGTTATTAACAGCCTACGTGACCAGCCTGCCCGTCCCTGCAGAGCTCGCGAGACAGCCCTGCAAACTCTGCGCTATAAGCTTGGTTTTATTAAATATTTGCTTGACCAGAGAGGCAAAGCAGAACAGGGTAAACACGCCTAAAGTAAATGTGGGATGACCTTTGTCCGTCATCCATCCAACGCCTGTGGCTGCTGCGGCAGGGAGGGCAGCGGGAGGTGAAGGTGATCCCACAGCAGCTTGGAAATTCCGGCTGCTGTGCGAGAATTTTGAAATATTTGGGGTGGCATAAAAGTGGTGGCTGCTCTACAAGCCCAGACTTACCCTTTCCACTATCAGATCTAATCAGCCTACAGGTCAAAAGAATGCGGAATTTATTCTCCCTATTATTTTTTGAAGTAAATTTTTCAGTTCCACTGGCCTTAGCAGAGCGGCACAGATTTGACAAATCTGCACATCCAGACCGGTGTCACTGTCACATCTTCCTCCCTGCTGGGATCTGCAAACACGGATTTCTTCCTTGCCTCCCACTTGTGCGAGCCTGGCTGTCATCACTGGTTACACCCCTGATTTCAGCAAAGGCACTCCGTGACAGAGGGGATGGGACACTGCAGGAGGGGAGCTGTGTTTGTCTTGTGCCCTTTTCAAGATCAAGAACAGCTTTGTGAAGTTCTGACCTGGATGATAAAGAGGGATGAAGGGCCTGGCCACCAGGTTTGTGTGGTCAGCACTTGTGGAGGAGCTTGGCTTGTGAGGCATGAGCTGGCAGAACTCCATCTCCCACATGCTCTGTGGGGCCATAAAGGGGTAAAGCTGCCCTTGGTACAGACACAACCGAATAAGTGAAGGAAAAGGGAGCAGATGGATGTGTTGAGTAGGAAGAGGTGTTTCCATGGGGCTTGGTGATGTGCCCACCAAATGTTTGAGCCCCATACTGCTCCCATCACCATGGTTAAAACCTGGGAGATTTTAAGAGACTGAGAGGTAAGGGAAAGGAAAGGGAAAGGAAAGGAAAGGGAAAGGAAAGGGAAAGAAAAGGAAAGGGAAAGGAAAGGGAAAGGAAAGGAAAGGGAAAGGAAAGGGAAGGGAAGGAAAGGGAAGGAAAGGAAAGGAAAGGAAGGAAAGGGAAAGAAAGGAAAGGAAAGGAAGGGAAGGAAAGGGAAAGGGAAAGGGAAAGGGAAAGGGAAGGAAAGGCTCTTCCCTCTCTTTGGAGAGGTACCAGGCTGGTCCTTGGGTCATTAGTTTTCCCACTTCATGGTGCTTTAGGCTTTATCACCATTAATAGATAAGCAACCCCTTTCTCCTCAGTCACCTGAGATTCCCAGGAGAGCTGGATCTCTTTTAGAGGATGTTCCCTTGGCTGTGGAGTGGGTGGAGAGTGGTCTGTGGTGAGAGCCCAGGGGAGGGAGGACACCCAGTGCTCCGTTTGCACCCAGCCCTTTGCAGCAGTGGCTGTGACAGCTGGCACACCACAGCCCCTGGGTCTGTACTCCAGGCTGGGCCGGCGTGAGGCAGCGTTGGTCTGGAAGCCACAGAGATCCTGCTCAAACTGGACCGAGGTTTCCCCGAAAGGATGTTAATGTCACACCAGAGCTGGCTCCTTCCCGGCAAACTTCAAGGGCTGCAGGAGAGCTCAGCATCCATCTGGACCTGTCCCTGTAGGCAGATCCCTGACCTTCTCCAGGCTTCAGTGCCTCATCCAGAAGAGCAGGATAATAATCCGTCTCCAGTTCTGGCGTCTCAGATAGCAGATACACAGCTGGGCTGACGCTGGCAGTGCAAACAGCAATGCTGGGTGATGTTTTTACCGTTACCCTTCTGCACTTCCAGTCAATATTTGTGCTCCACCGTGGGGCACGTGTGTGTGTAATGGAGAGGGAAAGGGTGCTGATTTATTACTCTGCTGTGTGATTTCTGCTTCTTCTCCCAGCATCTTTTCTGTCAGGAGGGCTCCCTTTGTGCTGGTTTTAAGTAGAGAGCTCAGAGTGCAGAAAGGGAGGATTAGCAATTAAATACGCTCTGATGATGGCGTGGTTGTGAAGGAGGGAGGAGGAAGGAATACTCCATAGTAATGTACTTTTGTTTCCTTTTTTCTTTGCTTGTAGGACAGAATCTGCCAGGGGATTGGTGTTTTGAAGAGTTTTACAGCTTCTAATCCTCGTTGCCTTGGGAATACAAACCTCTCTAATCATGTCACCGGCCATGTGGAAATGGACTTGCCTGGTTTCTCACCTCCTGCTGTCCACCACAGTGTCGCCTCTTGGCAGACAGCAGCCACCCCATCCAAAGAGGCCCTTCATCACCTTCACTGGAGAACAAGCAGAGGGAAACTTCAACCACTTGGTGGTGGACGAAAGAACTGGGCACATTTACTTGGGGGCTGTCAACAGGATCTACAAACTCTCCAGTGACCTGAAGGTCCTGGTGACCCACGAGACTGGTCCTGATGATGATAATCCCAAGTGTTATCCTCCCAGGATAGTCCAAACCTGCAATGAACCCTTGACGCCCACCAACAACATAAACAAAATGCTCCTCATAGACTACAAGGAGAATCGGTTGATAGCCTGTGGGAGTCTGTACCAGGGCATCTGCAAGCTCCTGAGGCTGGATGACCTCTTCAAGCTCGGAGAGCCCTTCCACAAGAAGGAGCATTACCTCTCTGGGGTGAATGAGAGTGGCTCTGTTTTTGGAGTCATTGTTTCTTACAGCAACATGGATGACAAGCTGTTCATCGCCACGGCCGTGGATGGCAAACCGGAGTATTTCCCCACCATTTCCAGCAGAAAGCTCACCAAGAACTCCGAGGCCGATGGGATGTTTGCGTATGTCTTTCATGATGAGTTTGTGGCCTCTATGATCAAGATCCCCTCAGACACCTTTACCATCATCCCCGACTTCGATATCTACTACATCTACGGCTTCAGCAGCGGGAACTTTGTCTACTTCCTGACTCTGCAGCCTGAGATGATCTCCCCGCCCGGCTCCACCACAAAGGAGCAGGTTTATACCTCCAAGCTGGTCCGGCTTTGTAAGGAGGACACGGCCTTTAACTCCTATGTGGAGGTGCCCATTGGCTGTGAGAAGAACGGGGTGGAATATCGATTGCTCCAGGCAGCCTACCTGTCCAAGGCTGGAGCCATCCTGGCCAGGTCTCTGGACGTTGGCCCTGAGGATGATATCCTCTTCACAGTCTTCTCCAAGGGGCAGAAAAGGAAGATGAAATCCTTGGATGAGTCTGCTCTTTGCATCTTTGTCCTGAAAAACATCAACGACCGCATCAAGGACAGGCTTCAGTCCTGCTACAGGGGAGAGGGGACGTTAGATCTGGCCTGGCTCAAGGTCAAGGACATTCCCTGTAGCAGCGCGGTAAGTGAAGCCCCTGAGCACCCAACCTCAACCCCATCACGTATTAACAGGTCTTGTCTTCAGATAACCAGCCTTCTCAACCCTTAAAGCAGAGACCAAGGAGCTGGGACGGTCTTGTCCCAGTTTAACCAGTTCATGCCCCAGTTTGCTCATGGAAAAGCTGATGGAGGTAGCAGCAGACATGCTGTGTTTGCTGATGAGCTAAGCTAAGGGGCCTTGGAATATTTAGGAGGAATTTGCCTGTTGCAGTTACTTCACAGTGCAAATCACAGACGTGAAATCACTTAGACCCAAGTGCACTCTCGGCTCGAACCTAAACCAAAACAGGACTTAGAGATGTCAGTGGCTTGTGACAGTTTCTGTGTGTGCTGATGTAATTTTTTTTCCCTGGGCATGAGCTGAGGCAGGATTTATTCAGGGAACTTCATGAAGCCAGGGCTTCATTTCTTCCAGGGCTGAGAAGCACTGGTCATTAACCATCAAAGCCCCTTGCCTTCCGGTCTCCAGCCAGCTCTGCACCGAGAAATTAAGGCCTGGCTGCAGATCAAGGATTAAACACTGCAAGATTTAAGGGCAGGATTGGGGAAGAGGCTGGTCTGTCTGACCTACAAATGGTCTGAAGAAATTGCCTCGGTTTATTCCGAGTGTCACTGCAGGAATGTGCACGGGGCTGGCTTTGATAGCAGGCACAGACATGGGCATCACAGCCGGCACCGCACCCGGGGCTGCAGGAGCCGCTTCCCCAGGCTTTGATTCCCATCCTTAATTAGCTCTTTCAAGTGAGAGGCGAGTTCAAGTCTGAGCAAAGGGAATAGCGAGAAACACCAGAGTGCTTTTCTGCCCCGTAATCTCCAGGCAGGCAGTGCTCAGGGTATGGGATTGCTCCTTTGTGCTCAAGCCTTGTTTTCTGGGACATTCCTGCTGCTGCTCCCTGGCAGGACAAGGACGGACCAAGAGGAACGTGGATGGGAATTTCATTGCAGGGACACTGATCCTGCCTTAGTCTGCCCTAATTCCTCTTTACACCCCTCAGTGTCCTTGCTTGACTTTGCCCTGCTCTCATTCTCCCACACCGAAGGGACAAGTCCTTGATTTTAGTTGGGATCTCTTCTGCCTAGACCCGCAAAGCTCCCTGTGGAGCGTTGCACAGGGAGAAAGGCTGTGCCCAAATCTGGCTTTGATTTTTCTGTTTAGCCGCAAGGCCTGTGCACAGTCAAAGAGCTGCCTTTAGATTTAAGCTGGGAGCTTCCCACTGGAGTTTCTTTCCTGGGCTCTTAAGCCTCTCCATGCATTTGCATATTTGCTCTGCTTGTGCTCCATGCTAACGTTTGCAGTGCTGGGCCTCTCCAATCAGGAGGTTTCAAACCTCTCAGTCCTGCCTTCTGTGGCTTTAGACAGGAGCAAAAAAGGCCAAGAGCTTTCTTGTGTCCCATGGGGTGAGCCCCAAACCAAGAAAATGGATGTCAGACTGAATTCGTAGGGACAGGACTGCAGAGGTTGGAGAGAGGACACAGTGGGGAAAAGTGTTAGAGCATGTTTATGAGTGTGCTTCTTCCCCGTGAGTCAGAGATGCTGTAAAAGAACCTGGAGATCCTTGAATTAAGAGCAGGAAGTCTGAAGAGCGTAACCAAGTAGACTGTCCTCTCCTGAAATGAGCCTACTTAGAGCTGCTGGCAAGCCCTGCCTGAGATCAGCTGTGCTGCCCGAGGGAAGAGGTATTAGTGACTTGGCTGCTGAAAGGGGTTTCAGAGTCCAGCCGCTAAGCTTGGAAAATATTTGATGGTTGGTGAAGTATTTTGGAGCCTGGATGTGTGTCTGAGACAGCCTGGTCTCCTCTGCTGCTGTCCTGCTTGCCAGCCAAGCCCCAGCACTGCTGCTCTGCCACTCAGCCCAAGTGTTGGAGGCAGCTCTAAAACCAATTACAAAGCCATCAGTGAGCCTTTCCCTGGGTTTGTGTGCATGTCAAACGTTTCTCTGCTGGTGCAAACAGAGGCTTAACCTGCCTATGGTCCAGGCTGGAACTGAACTTCAGCTTTGCTGCCCAGCCGAAATCCTGTATGAGAACAGGGACAGATGATGTGCTGGGCACCGAGCATTTCAAAGTGACAGAGGAGAGGTTTGGGTTAGGTGTTAGGAAGAAATTCTTTACACAGGGTGTAGAGAGGCACTGGAACAGCTTGCCCAGAGAAGCTGTGGCTGCCCCTGGATCTCTGGAAGTGTCCCAAGGCCAGGTTGGATGGGGCTTGAAGCACCCTGGGATAGTGGAAGGTGCCCATGGAAAGAGAGTTGGAACTGGATGATCTTTAAGATCCTTTTCAACCCAAGCCATTCTATGATTCTTTGTGATATTAACTGTAAAACTGAGGAGCTGGGTTCACTGCGCTGTCCTTGCCTATTGGTGTGTGCTCAGGTCTGGCTTTTAGCAACAAATATTCTTCTAATTTTTCTAATATTTCTAACAGGGCAGTAACTGACTCAAAGGGCATCCCCGTGACAGGACACTTCTGCCCCTGCTTTGGTGTAATCCTTGCTCAAGTCCATTTCAGGGCAAGATAAATCTCCTGGGGACCATTCCCAGCACAACTCTCCTAACCTGCAGTGCGCACACAAATAATTGCAGGGGTGTGGGGGAACAGTGCTCTGGTCCCCAGTAACAGAATCCGTAGCTCCTCTGGTCGGGCAGCTTGGTAACATCTGGAGCTGAGAGAGCTGAGGTCAGGAGGGACCTTGGCTGGACTCATGGTCAATATTCAGCAGGAGGCATTGGGTCTCCAGATGTCCTGATCTTTAAGATCCTTTTCAACGCCAAGGAGCCTTGTCCCAGCCTGGTTTGCAAAGATCGAGGCAAAGACAAAACCAAAAAATCCCTGTGTGATGAGCCTGTGATTCTCCCGTGTCAAGTGCCTGTTGGAGGTGTCTGCAGTGTGGTAGCAGAATTTCTGGAGTGGGAAAGGTGAGAGTCCAGAGATGAATGGAGAATCCTCAGTGTTCATTCCTTTCCCATCCCTGTGTTACAGCTGTCCTCCCATTCATCTTCAGCATAAATCAGAAAAAAAAGGACAGATTTTTATGTCTGGGCCCTTGATTTGCAAATTGGTGATGTTCACTCAGGTGATGAATGGTCTCAGGTAATACCTCTCTGCAAAAGCAGGATAATAGCTTATATTTAAGCACCACACTTGACCCTAAATGCTTAGAAATTCATATAATCAGAGAAAAATGAGGCTGGGAAAAAAGGATTCATTTGAGGTCATCTGATTTGCCCTTCTGCCCTACTTATAACGCTTCTGACAGATGTTTGTCTCACCTGTTCTTAACCTCTGGCTGTGGAGGTTCCTCTCTCTCCCTAAAATCTGTCTGTGCTGTGAGGAAGCTTTCCCTCGTGTCGAATCTAAATCTCCTCTCTGGATACTGAAGCCGTTCCTGCTCACACAGTCAGAGGGCACCTTCAAACCCTTTGGCTCTGTGGACATGCAGGGTGTTGGCAGGGCTGTTCTGGAGGGGGAAAAAATAGGCTTCTTAAAACAGAAAGCCAGCTTCATATTGGGTAAAGAAGGCCGTGGTTTCAGTGTTCTTTATAAACTTTGTAACTGAGCAGCCTGGTCTAGCTGAAGTTGTCCCTGCCCTTGGCAGAGGGTTGGACTTGATGAACTTTTAAGGTCCCTTCCAACCATTCTGTGGTTCTGTGATACCACTGGGAAATGCTGGATTTCTTTAAAAAAAAAAGGAAAAAAAGGCACTTTGGGAGGAGGATGGAGATGTAAATGTGCCATTTCTGTACAGGAATTGATCATCGGGGGATTTGTTGATTGTCATTACAATGAAATAAGAATAATGGCTGCATTTTGAAGCCTGGTAAGAATTCTACCCCTGGGATGCTCAGCAGAGGAGGCAGGGGAGCCTTCCCCTCTACCTTGGGGAGCAGGCAGGTGAAGTGCTGTGAGTCAAAAAGCGTGGATGAAGAAGAGGAAGGTATCGGAGACTGACCCCAAAGCAGCCTGAGGGTGTCAGGGCTGTGGGGAGACGGAGAGGAACCGGGATCCTGCTGGAACTTTGGCTGGCAGTGAAGTCCCAAACCTGGGTTGCTGTTGCCGTGTGACCCCGGCTGCCAGCTCAGGAGCTGCTTGCACCCCAGGGCTGCTCTCCTGAGAGATCCTGGCCTCCTCCTCAGCCTGATCTGCCTCCCAGCCCAACAGCCTCCAGTCCCTGCCATGAAAAGGTGTCAGCTCCACCACTGCAGCTTCTGCTGGACACGCAGCACCAATATCTGTCCAAGATACTCAAAGTGTCAGTCCCAAACTCTCGCCTGGCTTCTGCCTTTTGCTGGTATTTTCTTTTCCTTTTGGCAGGAAATGGGGTTTGACTGTTTAAATTGCTGTATTCAGTCTCTTCCTGTTTTTCATGGCAGCGCTGTCACTTGGGGGAGAACAGAAATGTTTTCAAAGCTGACGGGCCAACAAGAGGCCTTGTGTGAAGAGCTGGGCAATATTTTCCCAACACTTTGCTACCAGAAGTGGATGTTTGGGTCCCAAGCCATTGCCTGATGAGTGACTTGGCTGTAAAGGCTTCCTCTGCTTCTGGTGGCTGTTGGTGACTCCCCAAAACCTCTTTGCTGATGCCGCTGTTGAGATCTCTGAGGGTCCTGCACCATCTCCACGCATTTGTTCCTCAAGTGGGCTCTGCCCTCCTGCTCTCTCCTGCTTTCCCTGCATCCCCTTGCCCATCCCTGATGCCTGCCAAGCAAGCACCGCTGCTGTCACAGGGTTTAGCTGGATTCAGGAGGAGGCTGTGGATCAGTCCTTCCATGGAAAGCTGTTGGGTGTGTTTGGAGGCCAGCTGGGTGCACGGACATTTTCCTTTGGCAGCACAGGGCTGAGCACTGCCTGGTCCTGGGGGCTGGTCTATGGGCTCCCTCCTGCTCCGTTCCACCAGGTCAGGAGGGGCCATTTCCAGCTCAGGTGGTGGAAAGGCTTCATGGTATGGGACAGTCAGCTTGACTCCTGGTAAGGCCACCAGTGGTGATGGGATGGCCAAGATTTTTCAGCCTATTTCATGTTCCTCTTCCTTCCAGGGCTTCTGTTTGTAATCACTGGCGTTAATAGGGATGGCCAAGATTTTTCAGCCTATTTCATGATATTCCTCTTCCTTCCAGGCTTGTGTTCATCATCCCTGGTGTTAACAGGACACAGAGCACCTCTGAGACCCCAAGATGGGGAGCAAGCAGGAGGCTGTTTTACAGGAGGGTTGGCTAAGGCACAAAAACACATCTTGCAGGGACTTCCAGGGACTCCTGGATCTTAGTGGTGTGCCCGTCTGTTGCAGGAAGAAGGAATATCTTCCTTGCTCTTGCATTCCTCTCTGGCACGGTGGGCAGAAGAACAGGGTCATTTAGAAAGAAGGGCCAGCTGGAGCTGCTGGAAAGAAGGGGTGTTTCGAGGGAAAAAGTCACCTGACAAGCAAAAAAGCAGGAATTGTCATCCCCACCTGTCATTTCTCCCATTTTCCTTTAAAAGCAAAAGGTTGGGGAAAAGGGAGTGTTAGCTTTTGCTTAGTCCTTGGGAAGAGGAATGCGTGGAAGGAGGTCCCTGCAATCCTGGTGCTTTGGCACCCAGCCCCTGCCCGTTTCTCCCGGCTGGACTGGCGAGGACGTGAGCCTGACGCTTTCCCAGGGGAATGGATCAATCACCGGGATGAGTTATCAGTTCCATTTTACCTCGTGGTCTCCCTGTCTGCCAGCTGGGCCATCCTGAGTAAATCCCTGTGTGTGTCAGTGCCCCTGGTGCTTGCACAACGGGACTTTCTGCTCATCCCAGCCGGACGGGCCACGCACAGAGTTCTGTGCACACGTCTTTATTCCAAATTATGCAGGCTGGTGTTTCTGATCCAAAGGGTTTATTGAGATCAGTTTTTGGTCAATTTTTAACAGTCCTTTCTTCTTCTTCCTCTGACAATGCAAATAAGAGCAGGAAACGCCCGCAAAAATGACGAAGTTCAGTTTTTGGAAGGGCAGTACCCTCAGCAATGCTGTAATGTCTCGCTGGGAATGCTCACTGGAGACTGGGAGCCGGAGCAAACAGGCCTGTGGCTGCCAGATCTGTGTTTGTGCACTCGGTCACAGCAGTTTGTGTTGGACGGAGTGTGTGGCGTGTGTGCAGAGCGCCCTGTGAGGGACACACTGAGCCCAGCAGCTGTGATAAGAGGTGACAAGTGTCCTCCTGCTGACACTGGGCCCTGGAGAGGGCGGAGGCTGAGCTGGGGAGGAAGAGGGGAGGAAGGGTCTGTGCAGGATTTATCCCGGAGAGCAGAGCTGTCCTCCACCGTGTCCCTCTCTGTCCTGGGGAGGAAGAGGGACACGGGGTGTGATTCTGGCTTAGGGTTTCTGCAGCTGAGCTCTGTGATTTGCAAACCTCCCCCTGCACCTTCCACCTCCAGCAGGCCTGAGCATCACCTCCCCTGCGAAGCTGGCTCTGCTCCGAGATGAGAAACACCTCCACAGAGAGAAATTCCATGTTATCCCCCACATGAGGCAGCTCAGGGAGCTCTCTCCAGGGACACAGCTGGTATTTCTCACGGTTGGAAGTGGCCAGAGATGTCCAGGGCTGTGCTCCTCAGGCTGATGGAAAGCAACTGAGTTCATGTCTCCAGCGCTCCCAGCAGGGTCCTGGCCCCTCTGAACTGGGATTGGGAAATTTTCCCCACTCCTTCCACTGTGAGTGAGCTCAGGCAGCACGTGGGTTCATCTCTTCTCCCTGGGTGATGGTTCTCCCTCCCAGGTGCCTCCTCTCTGCCAGGTCCCTGCCTCTGCACAGTGCTCTGTGCTCCAGGCAGGGAAAAAAGTGGCTTTGGATGCTCTGAGGGAGAGCAAAACAAAAACTCTTAATCCCCTACATCAACAGAAGCTTGCACTTAAGGGCTGTAAACCGGGGCCTAATTGCACGGAGAGGATGATTGCATTTGAGGTTTTAAGTAGGTTTCTCAGTATTAAACACCTGTCCTTGAAAAGATGCTGCCTGATCAGTGGATGCAGAAATAATTCTGGCAGTAATTAATTACGTTCTCATAACACCCCCACCCTGAAACCTCTCCTTCCCAAATCCTCATTGTCCTGGGGAGAAAAAAACCCCAAACATGCATTGGAAACAACTGTCTCAAAACCATTTATTTCCTCCAAAGCACAAAACAGAAGGAAACCCTCTGCCTTTAAGTGGCTGGGTGCCAAACCCTCTCACAGAGCTGTTCTCTCACGTCTGGGTGACCCTGCTCACACAAAATGTTCATTGAGGGCAGAGCAGGACCCACGGCTGCAGAGCCGCTGTTGTGTCTGAGATATTCCAGGCACAGCTCCCTCCCTCCCCCACCATCCATCCCATCTCTGCACCAGTTGGCTCTGCCTGAGCAGCTCAGCATCACCCCCAGGTCCTGCTGGTCCCCCCGTGTGCAGGTGAGCCAAGTGCCAGACTCTCCCTCCCTGCCCGCGCCGTCTCCCCGCGCTCCTTGCCACACGGGCAATTAGATTTATTTCTGGGAACTGCTCTTTGCTGCTTCCCCTGCCAGCAACCCAGGCTGTTTTCTTCTGTGGTCGAGCCCTGCGGTCGCCTGTGGCTCAGCTTTGCATTTTTGGAGGGCTCCACATGATCTCCTCGCATTCTCTTCCACGCCAGGAGACCGGCGACTTCGCAAACCTGACCTCGTGTTGCCTCGCCAGGAGGTCGCCTGGCAGGCCGAGGGGACTGCTTGTGCAAGAGGGTTTCTTTTTTTTAGTTAAAAAAAAAAGAAAGCAGAAAGCAAACCCCAGATGTCCTGGAAGAGCCAGAAGCAAAGTGACTCCAGCTCCCTTGGTGAGGCTGATGCTATTTAAAGCCTCCGGAGCAGGGGAGGTTGTACAATGCCCGTTCTGTTGAGGAGGGGGTCGAGGGGGTGCTGGATCCAGCTCTGCTCTCCGGGATAAATCCTGCACAGACCCTTCCTCCCTCGCCTGATGCCAGTGGAGCTGTCGGGGTGAAACACAGTGCAGGGTCTGTCTCAGAACTTGGAGGCTCAGTGAAGATATTCAGCCTCTGGGAGCAATCTGATGTGTGTGTCTGTTTATTTATATTCCAGAACACATATAACATAAGACTTATTTATTTTTCCCTCCCTGAAATTTCTCTATTTGTCCAAATTGCATGGATGGGTCCCCATTGTGCCTGGTGGGATAACACAGATACTGGAAGACTGGATGATGTGGAGATGGAGATGAAAAAAGCTGTTTTACTCACAGAGAGGTACCTGAATCACATCTGACCATACCTCTGCCCCAGACACTCCCAGCCTGGCACCTGCATGACTTTGGTGTTGTAGGATACAGTTTTTGCTCTAAGTTTGTTTGAGAGGCATTTCAACAGGATTGGGCCAATCTTTGGGTAACCTGGCAACAACTTTGGTGTTTGCAGAGCCAGCACAGACCTGGTTGTGTAGATATACCCAAGTTCAGGATGGAGCAGTGGCCTCACCCCTGAAAGTGTTCAAGGTCAGTTTGGATGAGTCTTTGAACAACTGTTCTAGTTTGAAAGCAAACTAGTGAGAGACTCTGAGTCAGAAATACAATTTAATAGGAAAAACAAATTAAAAGCAATAGTAAGAAAAAAAACCAACCAACCCACTGACAGTGTCAGAGTACAAACCTGACCCCCAGATGGTCAGGGGGTTAGTAGCAGTCCAATTAAATGGTGGCTGCAGTCCTCCTGGAGTGATGGTTGGGTTGAAGCAGTGATCCTGTAGAAGGGTCTGGTCTTCCTCTGAAGGTCCAGCAGTGGTGTAGAAGGGTCCAATCTTCCTCTGGGAATCCAGTGGAAAAAGCTGCCTTAGGCAGCTCCAAGGCCAGGTTATATCCAGGTGGGAATGCCTGGCTCCTCCCTCCTGGGCGGAGCATCTCACAATAGGATGAGATAAGTTCATGAGCCATGCAGTGGTTTCTTGATGGCCCATTGTCTGTTATCAGGGGTGGGTCATAGCAGGAGATAACAGCTAATAGCCCACAGCTGGTGGTAATAGAATACTTAAATACATCTATATTGTAACCTAGGACAACAACCCAATCCAGTGAAGAGTGTCCCTGCCCATGGCAGGGGGGTGGGACTGGATGGTCTTTAATGTCCCTTTCAACCCAAACCATCCTATGATTCTATATTAAAGAAGTACTTGACTCTAGGAAAGGCAAGACACTCAGATAGGACTGGAACTAAATGGTAAAGACAGAGTTTCCTCTGTTTCCTCCGTGCAGGACTGGGAGCTGGTGTAGCTGATGGAACATGTGGGTGACATTAGCTCAGTAGGAACAACGTTGCATTTCCCCGTTTCAATGTCATCTACCCCGCCGTTGTCAGTGATCCAACATATAACAGGATTTGTACAGCTGATTTATCCTGTAAACAAGCAATATTAGCCAGGCACGTATTCTGACAAGGAGAGTGGGAGAGGCAGAGTGAGGGAACGTGCAGCAGGGAATAATAAAAATTCACTCCTCCTAACGAGGGAATGACCCGGCACTGCTGGGCTGGGGCTGTCGGTCGGGATCCCACGCCAGGAAGCACAGGGCTGTGATTGTCACAGTGTCCCTGCTTCCAGGGCTGGCTGCAGCCTCCCAGTTGCACAGTCCTGCTTTCAGATTCAGGAGGAGCTGGGGCTTCAGTGAAATCACACTGCCTGCTACAAACGCTCTGAATTCCTCAAGCACCGAGATCTGCACAGATAAGCGGCAGCAAGTGGGAGATTTTCCCTTTCAGGGCTCGAGTGCTCTAGTTTGTTGTTTAAACTGATAACCAGGCTTCTTTAAATTCATCTTCTGTGAGATGATGGGACCAGACACATCTCGATTCTCCCCGATACAGATGCCAGCCCTGGATCTCGACTCTCCGTTATTTCTTGAGCAAGCCAAGCTCTCACCATTTCCCGGTGCTGGAGAGCTGCAGCACATACATCTCACTCATTACAGCACTTAAATCACCTTTGCAGGACCGTGGTGAGGCTTAATTAATGCTTTTAAGAGGCTCTGGGCTCTCGGGGTGAAGGTGTTGCCTGCATGCAAAGCAGCCTTGTTGTTTCATTTGTGCAGCGCTGCTGGCGCGGGTGGCACTTTGCAGCCCAAATGATGATTTTTCCTGTGTAACAAAATAATAATTACAGCAATCGTGATGCAGTGAATTGCTGGTGGTGCCATCAGAGGGAGGCAGCCAGACTTTATCTGACCAGGTGCTGGTGTGCACTCAATAGGAACGAGAGGGCTGATCAGGGAAATGGGACATCCTTTAGGGTAAATGTAGCACCTTCTCTCAAAGGTGACTTTCTGCTTGCACAAAAAACCCTTTTCACCTGAGATTTCCTCTCTCTGGGCCTCTTTCTCCCCGTCTCAGCTACAGCAGCACCAGAGAATATCAGCGCTGCTGTGTTTCAGGTGTGCAACAGAGCTTTGCTGCTGGAATAAGTTCTTACAGAAGAGCTCTAGCAGCTTATTTGATCAATACTTCCCTTTTGAAAAATCCCTAAATGCTTATTTACCCAACAGTCCATGGCAGTTTCCCAGGCAGAATCTCCACGCTCAATAATCTCTTTTTTTTTTTTTTCGGGGTGTGAAAAATTTTAAGTGAATTTTTCAAAGCACTGACCTGAGAGCCACAGAGATTATATTCCTCTGTTTATCCCTCAGCACCTCGTCCATGTGATCCTCCGAGCCAGCAAGGGGAAGTTCCCGGGACCACAGGAAAGCTCAGCCTCCTTTCACACCTTTCACACCTTTCACACCTTTCACACCTTTCACCATCACACTTGCTGCTCTTCAGGTCACACCCATCCCTCCTGGTTTGCAGGGATGAACCTCAGTGACCACACAGCTTTGGGGTGTGATTTTCACCCGGCCTGCATGGCCTGGGGTGCTGACTCTGAGCTTTGGAATGGCGGTGCTGGAGGTGTTTTGAAGGGGTGGAAATGCCATATGCAAAAGGGGAGATTTGGCTGGCACAGTGACGATGGTTGGGGTTCGGAATGGGAAGATCTCCGTGAGTGGAATATTTGTATTAGTTCAGTCTGCACTGCTGCTGGAGGTACTGTCCCCCTTCCCTTACATCAGGCTTTTGGGGTCCAACCAAGGCGCTGGGAATACCACTTAAATCACAACATGACTTTCCTTCACGAGGACATGACCAGTTTCCCTCTGATCACAGCATCATAGAATGGTTTGTTTGGAAAGGACCTTAGAGCTCATCCAGTTCCACCCCCCTGCCATGGACAGGGACACCTCCCACTACACCAGGTTGCTCAGAGCCCGTAATAGCTCAATTCTGCTTCCAGAGCACTCCCCCAGCAAAAGTGGGAACCAGAGCTGGAGAACAATAAAGAAAAAAAAATTGAAAAATCTTTGTAATTGCATTGCCATGGCTGTGACAGGGTCAGCAGAGGCTGAAAGTCGGGCTCTGCATCTCCGGGGTCTGAAGCAAAAAGTAAAGGAAGCAAACTTAGTGCCAGAATTGCTTAAATTTTGTTAACATTGGGATCCAGAAAATTTGTCGGGGTTCACTAATGGATTTAGCTTGTGCACATCTTTGGGCACTGTAATCACTCAGAAACGCAGGACTCAGACGATGCTAAATTTATAGCACAGTTCCTTTTATCCACAATTACTGATAATCATCCAGCTCTGCTGTGGAAAAGGCCTGGAGACTGAAGGAACCTGTTGCTCTCTGTAAGAAAGGCAGCCTCCTCTTCAGGAAATTGCAGATTTTACGACGTGGAGGAACATGGTGTAGACTGTTGGGAAGCCTCACACTCGCAGCAGAGCAGGAACATAAATGCAGTCATAAAAAGTCTGTACTCCATTAAGATTCTGCAGCACTCTGGAAACTTGACACCAGTCCTTGAACGGATGCTTAAACTAAAGACCTAAAAACCAAATGCCTGGAGCAGTTCTAGTCAATTTGAGTAACTTTTCCCTCTTGTTCTTGCGCTCCTGAATCGTGTCTGAATGAAAACCTCTCATTGTAGTGGGTGCAATTTCCCTGTAATTGGTAAAGTTACTGTAACTGCACTGTCATTTGTATATGGTGACACGTAATTGCACAGCAACCACTGCTGTGGGTGCACGAGTGAAGAGCAGCGTGCAATTATAATGTATTTCCAAGTGCTGGCTCTTTATTCTTCTATTATATCACGGAGCACCCTGGGGAAACGGGACTGGGTATTTTTGGATGTCTTTAGGCTGCAGACCGACCGCCGGAGAAGGGGTGGGTTGGTGGTCTGTGCTATCTTTGGTCGCTGCCCATCTCTTTGTCCACAAAATTCTGAACTGCAGATGACAAAGATCTACAGCTGGGCAAACCTGCAGCCTTTCCCTGACCCACTGTCAGGAATGCACGGGATGGGGAGGGCAGTGACAGGCACCAGATTCCGGGAATGGTGTGGCAGGAGGGGAAAGCCGGAGGGGCTGTGTCCATCCTGCGCCAGGATTTCACAGCTCGGCACAGCAGCAGGGTGAATGAAACGTGTTGGTTCTGCTGAAGGTCTGTGGGTAGAAGGGCAGGGGAACCAAAATGCACTGATTTCACAGGGGGCAGCACGGTCAGAAGCAGAGATACTGCAGGAGGGCAGAGGGAGAGTCAATCCAGCTTCAGGAGTGCCAAGTGCCAGTGCCAAGGGCAAAGCAGCATCCAGCCAGGAGTTCACCCTATGCTGAAACCATGCTCAAACCACCAAGAGGATGTGCACAGGCAAAGAGGAGAAGCACAAGCCTTGGATACCATCCTGTTGCTGTTAGAATTTAAAGTCCTGTGGCTTGCAGGGAGATGGTTTCCATTATTTCCAGCTCCATTCTGTGGGGATTTATGGTCCACCCCTGTACCAGGTGACCTAGACCCTAAATTTCTTAGCTGGTGTCTCTTCAGATACCATGAAGTTCTTGCTGAGAGGTTTTTCTGTGTCTTCCATCTCTCTAGATCTTTAAATATCCTATTGAGTGGACATGTGCCCACCTTCACCCTCAGGAAGGAACAGAGATCTTGCAGTCAGGTGAAGGAAAAGACCTTGAATATCTCCTTGCAAAGACTCCAATGCCTGTAACTGTTGATTTCTTATTGCTGTTGGCTCCCTGGCCCTGCTGGCAGCACAGACATCCATTAATGTGTGTTCCCTCCATCCTCTGCATCAGCCAAGCCTGAGATAACAGGAGAGAGGAGCCAAGTACCTGCCACCGTATGAAGACAGGGCTGTTAGGTATTAGCTGTAAATCAAAGGCCAGACTTGGCCACTGGGACAGCCTTTATCCCTGGTGAGTCTGAGGAATTGCTTTGGAGCCTGCTGAGGTATCTGGGAAAAAAGGCTCCGGTGCTTTGACTGGGGAGGAAGATTCCGCCGGAGTGAAAGCAAGGAGGAATGAGGGGTGGCTAATCCTTTATCGAGGCCTTTCCCCAAACGTGGATTAGGCTGTGTTTGATTATCAGGGGCTGTTTCAGAGGCAGACAGTGAAAGCAGATGCTTAGGGGACAATTGGTGTATTACGAGCACTGTTTGCCCGTGTCCCCTGGTATTTGGTGCTTCTGCCACTCGTGCAATGCCAACGTGCTCCCTCCTGCAGGGGAATGAGACGAGGATAGGGAAGGAGGTGATGTAATCAAATCTTCTGCTGAATTTGGGGCTTTTGGGAGCTCAGCGAATCCCTCTGGGACTGAGCCAGCACCGGCCTTGTAAAACCATCCTCTCCAGGAGGGCTTGGATGTGTTAATTATTTATTTGATAGGCTTAATCCTGGAGGAGGCAAAGAATCCTCCCATTCTTTTGCACATCCTTCCCGTTTCACTGGTGACTGTGACACTTGGCCATGGCTGCAGACGAATCCCTGGTTGGTGACACAGGTAGAGGTGGCAGGAGCAGAACACAACCAGCTGGTCCCCCCCTGCACATCAGCCCGAGGTGCAGAGGCAGCTCGTGGGACTGGGGAGGGCATTTACACCCTGGGGGCTGCCGAGCTGTCTCAGATGAAGATGTTTTGGATACACAGAGCACCTTATAAACCTGTGTTTCTCAGTTTCCCTGGGGCAGGGTGGCGGTGAGGAATATTCCCTCATTTGCAAGTGGGAATTTGGTGTGGGATGAGGAAGAAGCGATGGATTCCAGTCCAGCATTCCAACTGCAGGCCCCCATTCCCTTCCACGTTACCTGCTGGCTGCGCCGTGACTTTCTGGGTTGGATTTTAACTGCTCGGGACGTGAGAATTGCTGATATCATTCCCACCTCTTTAGACCTTCCCTTTGCCTCTCCCTGCTATCCCAGCCGCTGTGGCAGCAGCGTTAGAAGTGAATTCATGCCCTCGCCTCCTCCTTCATTCTGGAAAGTCGTTAACATGAAATTGCCAAGCAGAGAAGCTCCAGAGAGTTCAACGCGGCTACTTTATATTGCTGCTAGGAGTGTCTGGAATTGAAAATAAACCTGTGCTTGCAACTCCTGACCCTTTCATCATAAATCCAAACTTCCTTACGTGTCTCTCTTTGCTGCAGAAGATGACTGTGTTTCTGTCTCTACAAAGGCCCGTGTGCAGCTGAGAGCCACAGCTGTGCAGAAGCCGGGTGGTGTTTATTTGTAGGGTTTTGCTTGCTGGCGTTTTTTTGGCAGATGATCTCCAGAGGAAATAACCCAAATATGTTAAATGAAAATAGTTTTCGTGTGGCGTGTGGCTTGCTGGCCTTGCTCCTGTTCCTGGGGGAGGGTTGTCCACATGGCAAACCACAGCTCTGTGATTGCTTCTCTGGCACCCAACCAGCAGCACGTGAGCGGACTTGGAATTCTAGAATAGTTTGGGTTGAAAGTGACCTAAAGACGATGAAATTCCAACCCCCTGCCACGGGCAGGGACACCTTCCACCATCCCAGGGTGCTCCAAGCCCCGTCCAACCTGGCCTTGGACACTTCCAGGGATCCAGGGGCAGCCACAGCTTCTCTGGGCAACCTGTGCCAGGGCCTCCTCACCCTCATCACAAACAATTTTTTTCTTTAAATCTAGTGTGACTCTAGCTTCTTTAAAAAAATCTGACCCCATATTTCTGTGTGAGTCCTTCTTACGAGGATGTGTCCTTCTGTAAATAACGCAAGGGGGGAAAAAAATGAAATGAATAGGTTTAAATTTAATGTTGTGTCTGTGTGGGATTATCGGCCCCATTAAGGGTAGTTCTGAGTTCACCTGGAGCCCAATCAGGTGGAGGAGGAACTACCTGGTGGCAATTAGATTAATTAAGTCTCAACAGGTGGAGATGGGCAGTAAATCAGCCACAGGTGTTTGTGCTTAATGCTGTGATTTTTGGGGCTGCATCCTCCCAGGCTCCTGCCTGGGATGGGAGGTTCTGGATCGTGCAGGAAGGCAGCCAGCTGCTTTCATGGATCCTTTCTGGTCTCGAGTGCTTCAGCTAGAGTGGTTGGGTTTGGCTGTGCTCCTCCAAGGGGAATGCCTCCGACTGTGCCAGCTCTGCCGGGTTCATCTCATGTCACTGCTTGTCAGAGGAATTTCCTCTTGTTTGGGATGGAGCTTTGTACCCTGCACCTCAGGTAAGATGTCTGCTGGCACTATCAAGCTTTCTGTCCTCTTGGTGAAGAAAGCTGTCTTGTTTTCCTTGAAAGCTTCCCTCCCTTTCTGCTCTTTCTGCCGTTTGGGAGTTTCCTGCTTTCAGCCTGGACTGATCCTTTTCAGCTTGTCAGGCCGTTAGAGCAAGCACTTAGGCAGTTTGATTACACCCTTGAAACACAAATTGTGCTAATTTCAGCTCTTAAGAGCTCCTGGTCAAACTGGGCCTGACTTGAAGACCTGGGTTCTTCTCAGATCCTACGTCCATAGGACAGTTCAGGTTGGAAGGACATCAGGGGGCCATAGAGTTGGGCTGAGGGAATGATCTGGAGTTCTTTTGTCATCATCTGGCTCTGTTGGAAGGCGCATTTCCAGTTTGTTTGGGTGGCTCCTTCCTGACACACCTCCTTTCCCCTCCTGATTATGGATTTCCGTGTCCCAGAGCTGGGTTGCAGATTTATCTCAGACTTTTTGCGGGCGTTTTGGACCAGCAGCATTCTGGAGGCTGCTGATCTGCTCCCTAATTGCTCTTTGAGCCGGTGTTTTAGCTCTGCTAAAGAGGGGCAGTGCACAAACACTAATGACTCCTGCAGGCCAGAGCTCAGGCTAGCTGATCCCTCCTAATGGCTCTTTGAATTCCTGCTAGGTTTTATGTATTTATAAACGCATCTAGGACACATTAGTCTTCCATTCAGCAAAACCATCTGTAATTATTGCCCCTAATTGCTGGGTGAGGATAAAATGAATCAACTATCAGGCTTTTACTGCTCGTGAACTCAAGCAGGGAGCATCACTTTTTTTAGCCGTGTTTCCAGGAAGATGTGAGTTCAGACAAAGAAAATCGTCACGGTCCTTTATTACTGATATATCAGAACTAGGCAACCTTCTTGTACAGTTAATTATTGATTTTCTAGGCTTTAGTCCAGCAAAACATTTTAAGCAGATGCTTAACTTGAAATCTCTGAGTGGCCCCAGAGAAGTTAATCAAGTCCAACAGCTCTGGCAGTTGTCTGCTGGGGTATTTGGAGCTTTATTTGACTTATTTCGTTCAGATCTGTGACCTGCAGTAGCTTCACCTGCCTTGATGGTGCCCGAAGGTAGAAGAACTGGCTGTGCCATGTTCCTGCTGGAACTCCCTGAACCCCAAAGAAACGCCCTTAGGGCTAACTGGACGCTACATTCATTTATGTGAAAGGATCCCAGTGGAGCATCTGGTCTGGTGAAACTCTTGTTGAGTTTAAATGCAATGGGTGTTGGAGCTCAGGCAGCAGCATCAATGAATAGGGGCTTTTCTCTGGCTGTTGGGAGTTCACGGATATCTCCAACAAAAGCTGGAAAGCTCCTTAGGTAGCTGTGAAAGGTTCTTTTCTCTCCAAAGAACTTCAGGGAATGACAGTATCCCAGTAAGATGGAGAATCACAGAAGAGTTTGGGTTGGAAGGGACCTCAAAGAAAGGAAAGGTGGGTGCTAATGTCCCTACAAACAACTCGAAGGGTGAAGGGGTCTTTAGGAGAAATGGGTGTTAATGTCTTTTAAAAGGGTCTTAATGTCCCTACCAACCCGCACAAATGTGTTGAAAAACTCTGAGAGTTTAACTGCAGTTTGAACTCCCGAACTTTAGGGCAATGGACAAATGGGTTCGGGCAAAAGATCGAAGAGCCCACGTGGTCTGAATTCCTGGTGGGTCCGCAGAGCCCAGACAGCCTGAACTGCTGAGCCTTGGGGGAAAATGATGGGTTCTAGGGGGCAATATGTGATGGACGCGTCGGGAAGGCTGCACCTTCCTGGTACCTCAGCAATGGGGAAAGGAAGCGAGGGAGTTTAGGATTAAAGAAGTATGTGTCCTCTGAAACCTCTAGAGAGAAGCCCTGCGGGGATATGCCCCAGTGGACTCTCTCTCCCTTAATTCAAAGGAAGTTTCAGGACTTCTCTCTCTCCTTTGTGGACACTGGCTTTTCACAGTGTGGTTTTCCCCCCGCAGCATCCAGTTCCACCCCCTGCTATGGGCAGGGACACCTTCCACTGTCCCAGGTTGCTCCAAGCCCTATCCAGCCTGGCCTTGGACACTTCCAGAATGTCCAGGGGCAGCCACAGCTTCTCTGGGCACCCTGTGCCAGGGCCTCCCCACTGTCACAGCCAAAAATTTCTCCCCATCTAAGGCTGCTCTCTGGCAGTTTGAAGCAATTGCCTCTTATCCTGTCCTCCCCTCTCTTGTCCCAAGCCCCGCTCCAGCTCTCTTGGAGCCACTTGAGGTATTGGAAAGGGCTTTAAGTTTATGGTGTTTAATTCTTACCATGGTCCCTACCGCAGATTTGGCCTGGGCTGACCATTTCTCTCTCAGACGATGCCTGGACGCTCCTTGGAGGATGTTGGGACTCGGAGTAATTCCCAAGACGCAGCGTGAACAGCCCTACTGAGTTTGGAATCAGAAGGAGGGCTCATTTAGGTTTCACAGATGGGATCCTTAGTGCTGGATTTCGGGTCCAGAGGGCAGGTCAGGATCCATTTTATTTGCCAGTGCAGATTTAGCTCAGTGGTTCTTACTCTGGATCTATGGGAATGGTGTGCATACATTTTTATTGTTATTTTTTCTTGACAGAACTTAGGTATGTTTAAGACATTTTCAGCAGACTTTTGTTTGATTGGTGGGTCTTGCCTGGTAAAACTGACTGGTAAAGCAGTAGGAAAAAGGCTTAATGTAATGTATCCTGCTGGGCTGTCATTCAAGAGAACCAAGTTTTCAGTTCTCCTTCTGGCTGTAACTCATTGTGCAACTTTGGACAATTTTTTCTCTTTTTCCACCTCTTTCTCCAGTCCTCCCTGATTTTTGTCAGCCTGCATAAATTACAGGCGCGTTATGCAATGGATGGATACTTCCCAAATGGCGAAAAAATAGGTGACTTCAGCTGTTTACACCCTTTTTCTTTCTGTCTTTGCAGCTGTTAACAATTGATGACAATTTCTGTGGCCTGGATATGAATGCCCCCTTGGGAGTATCATCCATGGTGCGAGGGCTCCCCATTTTCACCGAGGATGGGGACAGGATGACCTCGGTGATCGCCTACGTCTACAAGAACCACTCCCTGGCTTTTGTGGGCACCAAGAGTGGGAAGCTCAAGAAGGTAAGACCTACTCGGTCCTCTAACTCGGATTTTCATATTTTTATGGAGATTTAAGTGTTGAATTGAGTATGAGTGCAGTCCTCGTCCTGAGGTGCTCCTATTTTGAGGATAGAAAATGGTTTGGTTGGCGAAAAACCTGTGTTTCACCCTCAAGGGATAGAGATGATCTGAGAAAAGATAAAACCCTTCTTCCAAATGGTTATTCATAGCAGGAAATTAATGCTTCAGAAGTCAAACCACAGCCCCAGTCGCAGATGGACGTGATGTAATTTGCATCCAACAGAATATTCTGTGTTCAGACTGTCACTAATTCAGTCGTTGGTCACAGGGTGTCTGTGCATGCTGGAGAAAAAAACTGATTGGGGCTGAAGTTTAGGAAACAGGATTCATGCTCTGGAGATGTTTCTTCAGAGCAGTGTGACCGAGCTGTGATTTCACCACGAGCCCAGCACGGGATTAGCAGCCGCGCCGTTGACGTCAGGCTGGGGGTTTGTGCTGAAGGGAGAGTGTTTGCATCAAAGGAAAGCCGTGTCCTGAACCATAATGAGCTTTATGTTTACGGCTGGTGCCACACAAACACAATCAGGAGCGTGTTTGTGTTCCTCTCTGGGCATTCTCGCTGGAAATGGGCCCATTGCATGGCTGGAGTTTGCCTTGGGAAGTGCTCAGAGAGGCTGGAGAGGTGGAATCATCTCCCTGTGGCTTTCCCAAGGGAAGAAGAGTTGTTGGAAGTGAGCTAATGGTGGGCACTGGCTCCATTTCAACCCCTCTGTGCCAGTCTGACAACGTTTGTCTGAATGCTCAGCCCCAGGAGTGTTGCAAAGTACTGGCTGTGCAAGGAGATGGTGGCTTTGCCATGATAATGGAGATGGGGAAAAGCTGGGAAGGGAGCTTGGGCAGAGCCTTGGGACGTTTTAGGATGTCCTTTCCTCCTTTAAATCCCTTTTGCGACTAAAGAATTCCAAGTTGGGGCAAAGGAAGTGCTGTGAAAAGGTGACCCACTGTGCCTCGTGGGGAGTGGAGGGAATTTTTTTCGTGGATGCCTAAGGAAAGTCTGAAATCTCTGGTTTTATTCCTCTACCTGTTCCTTCACTTGAAAAGCAGAACTGGGTTGTAAATTCAGATGGCATTTCCCCTGTGCCGAGGGAGGGCTGCAAGGGGAGTGGGATCCTGCCCACTGGCAAATGTCTCTGGCTTTGCTCAAAACAGAGGAAAGGCTGCTCGTGCTTTTGAAAAGAAAATATGGTGGTTTTTTTAAATTTTATTTTATTCGGGCATGTGGAAAAGGATCCAAATTGTTTTTTAAATGGTCATAATAAAAATAATCTCCTCCCCTGGCTAATCAGGTTTTGCTTCCCTGTCATGTGTGATATCGTAATAAACTGTTCAGTTCTCCAGTCGGTCTCTTGGAGGGAGGGAAATGGGGTAGCTGGGATCTGAATGGTAAATATCCAAAAGACCTAAACACTTAATGACTCCTCTCCCTGCATGCACAAGCTTTTGGTTGGGGTTGTTCTTTTTTTTTTTTTTTTGGTTTCAGGAGAAGAAAACTCAGCCACAGCTCTGTCTTTGCCTTTGCAGGTCGCATTGCAGAATCCAAGATCTGATTCCTTTTCAACAGGGGGAGAATAAGAGAGAAAGCTTTCTGTGCTTTATGGAGTGTGGTAGGGAGCAGGGACAGCCTTATAGGGTAAAGAATGAGGAGAGGAGAGCCGTGAAGTGGCTGATGTAATTCGAGAAAGGGAATAAAATGAAGCTTTTTCCTAACGTGCTGAATATTCTGCCTGTGGTAGTTCCCACATTGGGTGAGTCGGAGCAGGGCTGTGATTGGCTCAGGTGAATAAATTTCCCCCAAAGAGGCAGAACACAAAGCAAAATGATGCTCCCCTGAATATGTGTGATTGTTTTGGACCAGTTGATCCAGGCTCCTAGAAACCTTTAGTTCCTGTAGATTCACCCCCATCCTTGCCGAGACTTCCGCAGTCCCTGACTCTCCTCCACACGTTGTCCCCCTCCAGTGCTCCCGAGGGTGTCTGACCTTGGGACAGCAACCTGTCACCTCCTCTGGGTGGTTTGGTACTTGGGATTTTCTCTTGGTGCTCCTTGACCCCTGCCATGGGCCTCTTGATGCTTTGTTTTCCACCTTGGCTCATCAGTCAGGTGCTGCCGAACAGGGAGCAAGGAAAATGCTGCATTGGGACTGCAGCTCCAGAATAATCCATGATTTCAGCATGAAATTTGTTTTCTGTTCAAAACCAGTGGTAAATTGGAATAAGCCTTGTAGGATTAGATGGAACTCCTGGACAAATCCCAGGAACTGGATTGTTTTTTTTTTTTTGTTGTGCTGTTGGGTCCTACCAGGCGTGTCACACTCTGCTGCTTCTCCTGGTGCAGTGCAGCTCCTCGGTCAAGCTGCAGTGGAATATTTTGGATGGCATGAAAAAGGAGTTCTGAGATTATCTCCCAGATAGCAGGATTTATTCTGTGCTCGGAAGACTCGCTGCAAGTCATTACAAGATGGTTTTGGAGAAACTTTGCTGCTTTTTTTCCTGTATTTTCCTCTCCTTGTGGGTTTTCTTTTTATATACATGAAAGTGGCAGACTCTGTATCAGATCCTGATTTACACGATCCATGAATGCTCTGCAAAATACCCACAGTCGTAAAGCAATAACTGTTGGTTGATATACAAATGTCACATGTGCCCAAGGAATTTATCCAGTGGCACACACAGCTGAAGGAAAATATTGTGCTTTACAGGAACGTGTCATTAAAACGAGCACTAGCAGCATATCGGGAATCTGCCCGTGTAACCAAGACAACAAAGGGAGAAAGAAAAGGAGAAACCAAGATAGAGATAGGGTGGGGAAAGTGCGAGTGAAACCGAATGACACGGTTGGCCCCAGCTCTTTCACTGCCCCAGGCAAAATGCATTTTGCAACCCTTGCTCATTCACAAAGATCCACTGCGCTCCGTCAGGAAGGCACGGAATAACGTGCTGGAGAAATATTCCCTCCCGTTCTGCTGCCTTGTCCACGGCGCAGCCTGGCCCTGCAGAATGAAGAAATAAATAGGATAAAAATGAAGGGCTACAGAGAAGGAAAATTCGCCCATGTCCGTATCTAATGCATAAAACCCACTGCCCTTGGATTAAAGGTTTAATGGGGGTTTGTGGCTTCTTGGGGATGGAGCAAGATGGCCTAGGGAGGAGTAGGTTCAGTCCTTTGCTCTGCCAGGAACTTCTGGTGTGTCTCCATGCTTCATTTTCTCTCCTGCAAATGGTAGGGAATATTTCCCTTGCTCAAAGAGTGCTGGGGAAAATAAATGCGTGTAGTGCTGTGAGGTGTGTGATCACCTCAAACAGCTTAACTCAAATCAGGTGGGATGGAAAACCAGCTCCTGCCCAGCTGTGGTGTTGTTTAATGAGAAATATTTAATCTTGCTGTGCTCTGGTTAGAGCCCAGTGTCTGTGGTTCCCTCCTGTGCTGGCTGTCCCACGGTGTTCCTGTGTGCCCGCACCACCTTGGTGAGTGTTCCCGCAGTTTCGGTGTGATCCAGGGATCCTGATGGGCTTCCTTGGCAGTGAACTCCTCTGTACCTCAGGGAACGCTGCAGGCAGAACCCGTGGCTGAAATTCAGTCGGCACCCCTGGGAGTTTTTAGTGATTTCTTTCAGGAGATGCAAAAAAACCCCCAAACCCTCACTTGATTTTAACAAATGTCTGTTTTGTCTCCCTGCAAACAGCACAGGAGCTATTCCTGGGGATGTTCTCCCTGCAAACCACTTGGCTGTAAAGCAGCCAGGTGCCAAAAAATTCCCTGGCTTTTTACTTTTCCTTTGCTCGCTCTGTCGTTACACGCTCGGCTCTTCGCTCCAGAAAACCAGGGATGCGCCCATGGAGATGCTTTGTGTGCTTGGTTTGGGTTTTTTTCCTGGTGCCACTAATACCTGGTGTCAGTATGGGAGCGTAGCAGTATCCCATGTTCCTTGTATTCCTTCCCCAGGCATTTAATTTATGGGTCATTGCTTCTGTGCAGATCATTTCCAGTCAAAGAAATACAACTCACCTGCAATTATTCTGTGTGTAGGTGCAGCTGTGAAGGGAGAGTTGAGCTTACAAATGTCAGCCTGTGAACAGCCCTAGGAATTGCATTTTTCACAAAACAAGGCTCTGGTCCATTTTGAAACGTTTATTTGAAAATGGAGTAGCAGATATTTTCATTTATTTGCAACTTCCCTGTAAGAAATTGTTTGGTTTCTTTTTATTCCAGCCAAATATTTCACTCAAAGCCTTTTCTGTGCTGAATTCCTTGCAGAGAGAGAACTTTAGCTTAAAAACCAACACTTTCACTCTGTGGGCTGCATTTCTTTTTTCATCAAATCCTATCAGTTTGTGGTCTTTGAAGGGTTTTTAGATGTGGAATGTCATGTGGGGTGAAGGTTTTCATTCAGATCAGAAAGCTCTGAAATCTGGCCAGCACTTCCCACCAGGTATCAACTCTTTTTAGGAGAAAACTCTCAGTATTGACCAGTTCCATGAACAACCCTCTGGATAACCCCAAACCCTTGAGAACCCTGCTCTCCTTGGGTCCAGAGACAAAGCAGCACCACAGGGAGAATTTAAAATGCGACAGCTGGGATGTGCAGTTCTCCTTTTGGTCCCTCTCACAGTGGTGTTGGGATAGTGCAAAGCTGTGAATGCCCCTGGAAGTGTTCAAGGCCGGGTTGGACGGGGCTTGGAGCACCCTGGCAGAGTGGAAGGCGTCCCTGCCCATGGAATCGGTGTCCCAGTTCCACCCAGGGGGTTGGAATTTGCCTCCCATCCAAGGAGCTGGAGCTGATGTGGCAGCGCTGGGGCTGCCATGCACGGAATGTTCAGCCTGGTGGTAACTGCAGGCACAGCCAGAGATCCCCCCCTGCTTCTCCAGGCTGGGAGGTTTCTGAGTACACACAAAACAAGAAGCCCTGCTCGGTTTTGATACTCCCTGGAGGGAATTCTGCAGCTGACAGCTCTGTGTGAATGCCAGCAGGGGAACTCAGCTCCCTTCTCCTTCCCTCTGCTGCCTTGAAACACTCGGGGTTCTTCTGAATCTTATTTTTTCCCCCAACTGTTTGGCAAGTGGACTTGACTGCTCTGAAAACATGCCGGAGAGGCTCTGGCTCCTGCTGGGAAGATGGTTTCTGCAAGAGGGGCTGGTTCACCCTGGCCTCTCCTCACAGCTTCCTGAGCCAGCAGGAGTCCCGGTGCTTCACTGACTTGTGATGGAGTGATGCTGGTTCCTGTCAGAATTTGATGTCTGCAGCTGTCTGTGTCCTACCTTGATGTGCAGCCCCTCTTTGAGAGGTTGCTGCCAGCTTAGATGCTTGAAAAGTAGTTAATTTTTCTGCCTGAAGCGCTGAAAGTTGGTTTTGGTAGCTGTGGTGAACTCGGCACTCGGTGCTTTTGTTGGGTGAAAGGGCTGGTGGGAATCAATGTGGACATTAGGCAGTGGCACAATTTCTTCTGGGTCACGTAAAAATCATTGGCTGGTGATCACAAAGTCCGAAAACATGACCTAAAAGTGAACGGATTCTATTCCCATGGGTGAAATCAAAGACGCAGGGTTTGCAAACAGGCGCACTCTCAGTAGATTGAGGCGAAGGTGATCCTCTTGGGCTCAGTTTCCAAGCCATATCCAGATACTGCACCCAGTTTTAGGCTACTCAGAGCAAAAAATTTGTTGATCGACCAGAACAAGTTCAGGAAAGGGTGAAGAGTCTGGCCAGGAGCTGGAGAACCTGCCCTGAGAGGAGGGGACAAGAGAAATGAGTGTGTTTGAGCTGGAGATGAGAAAATATGAAGGGACCAGGCAACAGCATTCCTGTGCCAACAGGGAGGTTATTGAGGAGTTGGAGACAGGTTCCTCACGTTGGTGAGTGAGGAAGGACGTGGGACAGCAGGCATAAGTTGGCACGAGAAAATTCCAACTGGATATAAGGAGAAGCTTTTTGTCTGTGAGGACCTCGAAGGAGCAGTTCCCATTCTTGGAGAATGGAGAAGCAGTTCCCATTCTCAAGGCCAGAAAGGATGGAACAACCTGGTCTGATATCACAGCAGACCCTGCTTTGAACACGAGGTTTGATTAGAGACCCTGTGAGGTCCCTTCCAGCCTGGGTTACCCTGTGATCCATCCTCTGCCCTAACCCCCATCAGAGGGGCCCTGCCCAGGCTCTGCTGCTGAACTGCTGCAGCCAACCCTTGTTTGAAACACCCACTCAGGGCTCCATCACTGCAGGTGGCTGCTTTGCCTCTCACATCCCTCGTTTCCCTCATTTCCATTGCTCTGGGACTTCCAGCTACAGCTCGTCCGTGTCTCAGACTGCAGCTTGTTGCAGTGTCTAACTGCAGTAGGAAAACTCCCTTTTTTTTCTCCCCTGACATGAAGGCTGCTGTTCCTGGGGAGAGCTGGAGCCTGCTTTTTTGGCAGAGACCAATTAATTTCCCACATCTCTCCTTCAAGTACCCCTCTCTGCTTTCTGACTACTCAGCAATCTCCGTGCTGGTGTGCGGGGTTTGGCTGAGCTGTGTTTTCGCTGGGTGCCTTTCCCACATGTGTCGAGTGCTGCTCTTTTTTTTTGGGATATTCTGGTTTAGCTGTGACTCAGAGTCTTGTCAGAGACGGAATCTTGTGATCATGCAGTGAGATTTGCAAATAACTGTCTAATCCCTCCGAATTCTACGCCAGCAGTGCTGCACTGTGTGTTTCTACTCCCAGCTCCAGGAGAAAAGAGCAGGCTCCAGTGAGCCCACTGCAGCTGGGAGGGCAGCAGGTTGTACCTTCATCTCTTCAAACCCTCCCTTTAAACGCTGCCCGCATTTGACAGCTTTGCAGAGCTGCATTTCCCCACAGAGGGCTGAGGATGCGCGTTGTGCAGGCAGGGGGACGCTAGTGACAAACCCAGACACGAGGAGACAGGTAACAATGTCCTGCTGCCTGTTCCTTGCTGGAATCCGTGGGTCCCGTGGCCTCCCGGGGGACAGCTTGCTGTGCTGCTGGTTGTCACCTGCTCTGTGGCAGTGGCAGGTGATTTTTCTGCACGGTGTCAGCAGCTCTGTGGGGCGTTCAGGCTGAAGAGCCTGGCACAGCTGTGCTGCCAGGGTGGGATACAAGGAAAAAAGCAAATCTCTTCCCGTGTCCCTCTGGTCAGTTTGCTTCTCTTTGTCCCTTGTTCTTGGAGAAATGCTGTGGCTGGAACATCAGGTGATCAGCTTTGGCCGTCACCTGCTCCTTCTGCTCTCCAGGGTGATGAAGAGAAGCTGTTTAACTCCCCATACACTCCACTGAATGCCCGGATGGATGCCCAGCCAAAAAGGCTCTTGTGATGCCTTCCTCCTCTCTATCGCCTTCCTTTTTGACTGGGATAATGACTTTTCAGGGAGCCCTTGAAGTGCCTCTTGCATCTGCCTTTGATTTGAATGCCTCTTGCCTGCTGACCCTTCTTAGGGGAAGTCGGCTTAAGTGTGGTTCTCCTAATTAGTCTTGCTTTAATTTAATCTTTTGAAATAATTTTATCAAAAAGAGGAAACCTTCTCCCCACTCCCTCATTTTATCGGCTTGTTTTCATGCATGGTCTCTGGGTTTATTTCTCTGTTTCCCTTGTCTCCAGATAGGACATCATTTGCATATTTGATTAAGCTCCGTGTGCTATCAGGGAGCCAGTTGAAAGAGCAGCAAGTCCCTGATAAGGCACTGTGCATCCGTCTCTTGCTTTCACCGTCCTCCGCTCTACCCCCTCACGGTCCTGCTGCCGTATCGGTGCCCAAAATCACCTCCCCAGCCTCTCACCTCCTCCCTCTCCCTTTGGCCAGATGACTGATCTCTGCCTCAGCTGCTGATAAGGGGGAATGCAGATATCACAATTTGACAGCTCCCATCCTTGGGAAGGGATGGGCAGAGGAAAGGAACTGGGCACTGGTGGGGATGTGAACCATGGCAGTGAGACCCAGGTTCAGGTTCCTGCTCTTCCTGGTCAATGGCAAGTGGAATGTGGGCTGAGAGTGTCCTGTGGGGCATCAGGCACAGCTTGGCTGGGTGGTTGAGGGAGGGGATTGTCCTGCTCTGCTCTCACCCTGAGTCCTGTCTGCAATTTTGGGCACCACGGTAGAAGAAAGATAAATATAGAGGTGTTAGAGTGTCTGGAAGAGGACAGTGAAGATGGGGAAAAGCCATTTGAGGAGTGGCTGAGGTCATTTGGTTTGTTCAGCCTGGAGAGGAGGGGTCTGAGGAGAGACTTCATCTCAGTCTGCAGCTTCCTCCTGAGGGGCAGAGACTGACCTCCCCTCTCTGTGACCAGGGACAGGAGCCAAAGGAACATCTGGAGCTGTGTCATGGGAGGTTGAGGTTGGGTATCAGGGAAAGATCCTTCCCCCAGAGGGTGCTGGGGCACTGAGCAGGCTCCCCAGGGAATGGGCACAGACCCAAGGCTGCTCCAGGAGCATTTGGACAATGCTCTCAGGGATGCCCAGGGTGGGATTTTAGGGTGTCCTGAGCAGGGCCAGGAGTTGGACTGGATGATCCTTGTGGGTCCATTCCAAACCAGGACTTTCTGTGATTCTCTGAAGCTCTTTGCAGGATCCCACTGTGCCCATGGGGAATGTTTTGCACGGAAGTTTCTTGTCCCCACCTCGGCTCTGGCTTTGTTGAGTCTCAGCTGGGCCATTTCCGCAGGTGTTCGCTGCAGTCTGGACTGACTCCTTTAGCTCCTCTTCCAGGTGCTGGAACTCACTGCTGTGCAGAGACAGCAGAGCAGGGCTGGAGGGAATGAAAACAGAATAGCCACAGACGCATAATTTTGAAATGAATTTTGTGCAAATATGTGTATGAATGCAAAAAAAAATCTCTTAAATAAACACTTGCCTTGCAGGTTTTGTTCTCTGACTATTGCACTGTGAAAACAATTTGCCTTGAGCAGCTACCCCAGCCCACCTCTAGGAACCCTCTAATTTGAAACCAGCTGTGGGATACCCCTGAGGAAATACAGGGGAATGCTTGTTTAATGGTAATTTTCTCCTCCCCACTGCTGATGTTTAAGCTGGGGGAGGCTTTGTTTGGTCTGTGACCCGTAACTCGGCATTTGTGGCAGTGATCAGAGTCCAACTCCTGGTCTGGCAAAGGCAGGGTGAGTTCATAGCAAACGAAAGTGGTGTAATTAGTCGTGTTGCTGGAGCTGGAGAAGGGGCCGCAGCTTGCAGGAGGGAGCCTTGGAAAAAGAGCCTTTCCCTCAAATGACAGCGGAGTGTAGGAACCAGAGGTTTGATTTATGAGCCAGCTTTTAATTAAAAGGCAAAAAATTTGCAATTCCCTTTGTTAGGGTAAGCAGCTTTGGGCTGGGGATGGTTTGAAGGTCTCTCTCCACGTCTCCCCTGCACACACCCAATGTCCTGGTCAGTGCAGAGGTTCTGAACCCCTGTGAGGGAACTCCAATGCCACCATCCTGTCCAGGAGTTGTGAATGCTGCTGTCGTGGGGCTCGAGAAATAAAATCCCCCTCTTTCTCCTTTCCAGCTTGAGCCCTTCCCCTCCTCGTGCTTCTTTCATTTTGGTTTGACGACTCTTTGGCTTTGCCGTGTCCCGTTCCGTGGTGGCAGCCTGGCTGGAGAGCTCTCAAGCTTTGATGGATTGCTGGTTGTTGGACTCGTGTGTGAGGAGCTGTGCTGGTTTCTGTAGGCCCCAGCCCATCTGGTGTCTGCGGGAGTGAAGGCGTGTGGCGCTGTGTGGGATTCGGGGATCTGTTCCTGCTTGTTCTGACACTTGTCTTTTTGTTTTGCTTTAGGTTTTTTTTTTTTTCCCCTTTAACCTCCAAAACCCTGTCAGTGGCCTCTCACCTCTCCTAAATGAAACCACATGGAAGAGCTGCAGGTTCCTGGCCCTTTCTGGAATTAGGAAAGCTTTCATTGCAGGGTCAGGGGTGTAGAAATATGGACTGAAGGCTAGACCAGGGCAGTTAATCAAAGATGAGATTTGCTGTGCCCAGGGTGACCAAAAGCATCTTCCTGGCTGTGAGAGCAGCAGCTCAACCTGCAGGCTTGACTATAACTGGTGGTGTCAAATCTAGGTTGATGTCAGTGATGTTTTTTTCATGATTTGACTCTCATCATTTGGATTTCTTCATCCTGGCCAACGTTATACTGACACCAAGGATGGTCTTTCATCCTCTAAACTAAAAGAGGCATTGAATTATGAAGTTGGAGTGATATTTCAATGCCAAACCCAGAAAAAATAAGCTTGCCAGCTGGGTTGGTGTTGATAGAGATGGAGTTTACTAGAGACGGCAGGACTGTGTTTCTGGATCCCTCGATCCCACGGAACATCACCCCTGAGTTCTCGTAGGCACCAAGCTGGGATCCCACTCAGAGCAGAGAGCCTGGAAATGTGTGTTGGAATCCAGTGAAACACTCCAAGGCTCTAAAGAGAGATGGTTTGGGACCCCAGGGGGTGCCCAGAGAAGCAAAGTCTGGAGAGGAAAGCTGGGAGCGAGTCCTCTGTGGGTTTCAGCTCTGGTTACACTCTGTCGTGCTGAGCGTGTTCTGTTGGTGATTCACAGGGCTGGGTCACTTTGGATAACAAAACAGCAACTCCTGGCGGGTTTTGGTGGTTTGGGAAGCTCTGCTGAGGGTTGTTTTTCCAGCTGATGTGGTGCATTGGCGAAGGACCCCTGCACACTCGGTCTGTGGCATCCTGGCAGTGCAAACCACTGCTTCTCCTCCCAGCTGTGCTGGCATCCCACCCTGCTGGGATCCTCATGGATGAGCTCTGGAGTCATCCTTTTGACTTCTCATAATTTTTTTTTTTCCCCTAACTGAAGCTGGCAATAAATTCCAGTGATGTCAGGGAAAAAGGTTATCACTGAGACTGGAGGAGACCTCATCATATGAATTTTTCAGGACCCCTCCTGATGAAATCTAATTAAACACCACAACTGGCACTGTGCGAATCTCCCCGTGTTTGTCGTGTGGTTGATCGGGGCTGGGTTATCAGGGGGAGTTTATGGCTTGTGGTATCTGCTGGGGTGGATGTGGTTTCACACACCACAGGCGCTTTGATCTCTTCCCCCACTGCTGACAAGTTTCCGTGGGTTTCTCTCGGGTTCCGTGTGCCATCGATTGATCTCCTTGGGGTCTGAGGGAAGATGTTGAGGATAGACAGAACCTGAGTGTGATAAGGACAATTCTCCTGCACTTCAGACAGCCCCTGTGTGCTGGTAAGAGATGGGGCCCTGGCATCCTGTTAGGTTGGAGTGTCTCTTAAAATGAGAATAACTCATTTTATTGTTTTCTTACAGAACGGAGGAAAATTTTACAAGAAATAAATAAACCCAACCCCAACCCAGCTCCGTGCCAAATCAAAACTGATTGCTTCTCCCTCCTCTCTTTTTCAATACAACAAACAAGCTGTGAAAGTTGTATGGTCTGTGAAACAACCGCTTATGGTTATTTGACCTCCTCCCCTCCCTTTCCCTCCTTTCTCTTTTAATTTTTTTTTTTGTTTAATTAGTTCTCTTCTTACAGATATTTATACCGTGAGATGGAAAAGTCAAAATCTTTTGATGCTTTCAAGCCCCTTCTTCCCCCTGTGATGATGTAAATTAATTCCCCAAATCCCACCTAAATACTGAATTTTTAGCTAATTTTTCTATTCATGGGGAGAGAGAGGGGAGAAAAAAAAAAAGAGAAAATGTTTCCAAATTTGTGTGTCTCTGTTTTCCTTGCACGTCTGTCTTAGCCTGCAATATGTGGAGAGGTGGGAGATCTTATGAGACTGCTGCCTTTAGTCTCTTTGTTAAACTTCTTCTGCCGGGTTAGCATTTTTGTCTGCTTGGAAGCTGGAGAATTGAACTCACCTGGGAGCCCCAGCAGTGAAATAAATTATCATAATATAGCAGGAAAAGGAATATATTTTAAGATGGTGAGCAGCGCAGCACTGCCCTGGTGGATTGCATCTGTTCATTTAGAGATGTGAAATATGGCTTTGGCTTTGGGGCACAGGGCTGGGACATTCTCACTTTGAGGGGAGGGGGCTGCTTGGGCTGAGGGGATGCAGGTGAATATAGCACATAAACACGGTCCCAAACACACCCTGACACTGATAGTAACTACCACAGCAAGCTGAAGCTGAGCACTGATTGTCAATTCATGGTTTTTAAGCCAAAATCTCAGTTTTTAGAGGAATCTGGTTCTTCTTAGGGGACTGGCAGTGCTGTAAAGCAGAGATGGAGGGCAGGAGATTGAAAGATCTGTTGTAATTAATATTCCAATGCTCTGCTTTAACCAATTGTCAGCACCACAGGTGGGAGTGCAGGTGCAGGGCTGCTCACCAAGGTGTTTTATGCCCTTCTGTTAAAAAAGGATTAATCTTTAGCTTGAACCAGGGTACCTGGTAGGGGAAATCTGAGCTCTACCCCTCCTCCAAAGCTCCGAGCAGTCCCAGGCTGGGATGTGGCAACAGGAGCTGAATAACCCCAAAAGCATTACACTGATTCTGCCATTGTTTAATATACCAATATTGATATCCTGTGGGGTTTTTTTCCCTCCTGGGGTTTTCACCTTGCTCATTTTGCAGCCCCTGCCTGCCTCCTGCTCTGCAGTGCAGCCTCTGGGCTGCTTCCTTCCCTGTTAAGGCAATCTCGGGCTCTTCCCTCTCCAAGCTGTCGCTGACATTGCCATGGGAGTGCTGCCCTTCTCCTCGCTGCTGGGAAAGATGATATCACTGGCACTAAATATACCCCAGCCAGCAGGCCCCTTGGCCGTGCCAGGGCTGCTCTGGCAGGCTCCGAAGCCACTTATTTTCTATGTTCTGTCAATTCTCTCTGGCAGGTGATTTCATTAACTGCTCTTTGATTGCTCACAGAGAGCTGAGCTCTTGCTTTTTATTTTTGTTTTCACTCTCCTCATGGAAAGGTGCTGGTGGCCACCTTGTAGTTCCAAGATGCACAGGCCAGCCTTGTCACCTGGTTCCCAAATCTACTTCCTCAAACCTACTTTTTTTTAAAATAAAAATAAGCTGCAAAATTTGGAGCTGGAGTCGGAGTCAAACTCCCAGAAAGTTCACTCTCAGGGTTTCAGGCTGTGGCGCTTTTTACTCCCAGTTACGTTCCCTGTGTGATCTCTGGGTGATCTCAGACTTGTCCGTCTGCTCTCCCTATTTACCCTGCAGTTATCAAAATGCAGAGGGGGGTGGGAAGATGATGTTTGGGAAAGGACTGAGTCCCTCCTTTAGAGTATCTGGACTGGGGATGGTGTGCCAGCAGGGTTTTTTCCTCATGTATTCACGGGGACAGTCAGTGTGGGCTCCTGGATTGTCCTCACATCTGCAGCATTTTATGAGCAGTGTGACCCCCCTGTCTGCTGTTCTGCCACCTGTCCCCTTTCCTCCCTTTATCACCTTGCCTGAATCTCCTTTTAACTTGCTTTTCAGGATATATATCCAGTTTTCCCTCCACCATCCCCTCTTTTCCTTACCCATAAGGAGCTTCCTTCAAGCCCCCACAGTTTTGTTACTCGTGGGGTGACCCTTTGGCTTTGTTCACCTTTGATGTCCATTTACAGTTTGATCAGACTAAAATAGAAGAATCCTGAACTCAGTACCTCCTTTGCCACTGACTTTTATGGACCTGGCTTTTGGAGAGGAGGGATTCATCTCATTATGTGGGATATTTCCATACCCAGGAGGATCTGCCAGCTTCCCTCCCACTCCAGGGAGAGAAATCAGACCTTTTAGGACACAGCTCATCTCTTTCTGCAAGAGAATGAAACTGCCCTAAACCGGGGCCGGTGAATTACGTCCAAAAATGTTCTTTTTCTCTCCATTAGAGCTAAAGGGAGCTGAGGACAACTTGTTCAGATGTGAACATCCCTTTTTGCTCTGTTCCCTGGCTCTAAGTGGCAGTAATGGTGTTTCTCTGCTTTCGTAAGGGTCTCACCAACAGTTTGTGGTCGTGAGGTGCTCTGTGCTCTATTATGATGATAGAAAAGCTCAGTGCAGGGTTATTTTATGCAGGATTTTCCTGCTGGAACTTTGATTAACGTGCTCAGATGGGGCCATTTCTTTTGGTCCTTGGTATTTTCTTCATTCTACTGCAGGTGGAATCCAACCTCTTCTATGAAGGTCAGGGGCTCTTACCTGGGCCAGGCACCTGGTGTTGGAAAAGAATATAGAGGAGGTGACTTAAAAGTGGGGACACTGGGCTGAAACTCAGGTGGTTTAGGGGGAAAAAGGGGCTGGAAGAGGCCTGGCACATCAGCAGCCCCTAATCCAGGGATTCTTTTTGATGCCATTACAAGCTCTCCCTAAACTGCCGAAAGCTGAGGGGAAAACCCTTAGTCTTGCTTAAAAGGGAAAGAAAACCTGCAGAATTTATGGCATCTGCAGTGACCAGGGGCACTGCCAGCAAATTCAACGAGCTAGGAGTGGCTGAGGAGGCTGGGATCTCCTTGGGGTCACTCATCTGACAGTCACAACTGGTGAGTTTTGCTGCACCAGCACCACAGGATGCTTTGGGTGACACGGCACACCCGAGGATATTTTGGAATGCCCACTGTACCTCCACATGATTTGGAGGCTCGAGTTGGCAGGATGGGGTGGATTAAGGAAGCGAGGAAGTATTCAGGCATGCAGAGATGAAATCAAGATACTTTCAGCAGTACTCAGGTGCACGATTCCAGTAGCAGGAGGCCCTGACACCCAGGAACTTGCACTCAAAAGGGCACAGGTAACTGGAGCAGGCAGACCCCGAAAGGGAAAGTGTGGACAGGAGCAAGTTCTGTGGAAGGAGCCGAATGGAGCAGAGCAGGTGTGGGTGGGAAAGGCCAGCTTGGGCTGGGGGTGATGTGGAGAGCACGAGGGGTGGTCAGAAAAAACTCGGTGTGACATCGTGGCAAAGCAGGAACCCTTGATCTATTCCTGGCTCTGTTGCTGATTGCAGCACGACCTCAGGCGGGTCACTCCCCTCTCCTCATCCCTGCTCCTCTCTTCCCTGAGTTCTTCAGGGAATGAGCTGCCACCTGCAGTGAGCCTGTCCTGCCCTGAGCGCAGCCACCCTTTGATTTCATCTTGGTGCTTCCCAGGCAGCTGAACCCGGACTTCAAAGCTGGTGGTGTTGGGGTTCAGCTGCTTTCAGACGCAAAAACTTCCACGTGCAAGAATTCCCTGATGGGAGTGGGGGCTCCTTCCACGTGTGTTTGTGCAAGGGCTTGTTGGGCTGAGCTCCATCAACACACGGCTTTCCCCAGCTCCCCGTGTATCCCTGGTTTCCCTGCCTCCCCCTCCCAACAGGTTGGTCATAAATTAGGTTCCGATGGGGGGATTGAATTTCGCTCCAGCTGCCAGAGCTGTGGCACATCTGGGGTCCTCCTGTGGTTAATGGCTTCACAAAAATGAAGCAATAAAGGTTATGATGGCTGTGTTTTAACCCCGTGGCCCTCGTTCTGCTCAACAGGAGGGTTCCCCTGGAACAGTTAAAAACCTGCTGTCTGCATTTAAATATCTCCCAGCGATGTGCCGTCTTTGAGCAGCTTCTCATGAAGTGATTTTAGTTTTGAAATTTAACAAAGCTGAAGCATCTTTTCTTTCAGGCTTTACTTCACAAAAGATGAACTGACCCTCTTTAAAATGAATAAACCCCTGTCTCTAAATCATGATTTAACATTTACATACATTAGGGAAGTTGGTGTAAGAAAGAAAGGGGAAAAAACCCACCTCACTTGGAGTTTTTTGGTGTAAGTCAGTAGTACTCTTTTGAAGGGATGTGAAGAGCAGCTCCCAGCTCTGGTCACCAATGGTCCCTTCAAGGGATGGTTCTTCCAGTCTCTCACAAACTTAAAGCCATGGTCAGGAAAACTGGATGTGACTTTGGGCACCGAGCTCTTACTGCATCACAAATGCTGGTATTTTAGGATGTGTGAATCCTTAAAAATCAAGGTGTCTTCTCCCAGTCCTCCTCTCCTAATTGATACCAGTTCCCTAAAAAAATCTCAGCTGTTTCTTTGAAGGGAAGTGAAGTTTTGGTGCTCCAACCAAACCGTGGTTGTCTCTGCTGGGTGTTGTGGATGCTGCTGAAGGTGCCACTCGGGTTCTCCAGCTGTGGGATTTGGCTGATCAAATCAATAAATGTATTTATCCTCCCAGCTCTGCTGACAGGTGTGGAAGTGGGACTGTCTCAGAGTTGTGGGGAGAGCAAAACCATTCAGGCTCTGAGCTGAAGTGGATTTACCTGGGAAAGAGGCAGGTATTTAATTCTGGGAGTGGTTCACGTCACCTCCTAGCCAGGATGTCCTTGTGTGTACAGTCAGAGGGGTTCAAAGCATTTATGCCACCCCTTGGAGTTATCTGCCTATTTTCTGTATAAATAACTCCCATCTTAAAGGGGAGAGTCATGAAATTCCCTCCCTGACGTGCTGGAGGGCTGACTCCATGGGGGACATCACAGCAGAAACTCTGCACTTGCACAAGCCACACGACAGGAATAAACCTCAAGGTCCCTGGGCTGACAGCAAAATGATTCCATTAATCACAGAAGTTGTCCTTAACGAGTTACTCTGCTGCACTTGGGAAAGGGGGGTTTTTCCCTGACCCTTTTTCCACCCTGGATTGTGTTTTACTCTTGGTCCCAGCATCTTCAGAATGTGCTGATGGCGCTTGGTGTGCCAAATTCTTGTAAAAAGGCAAGTAAGGCACGGCAGCCATGCACTCAGAGGAGATAAACAATCTCTCAGCTATTAATTTAACTCATTATTAATTGCAAAGGACGACCCTTCACTCATCTGTTATGAAGTGAATTGATTTCCCCACCGCAGGTTTCCGAGAGATTTCCTGCTCCAGTGCAAATCCTGAGAGGGCCCTGGGTCAGTTTTTGAGGAGCAGGGGGTGTGATGTTGGAGCTAACGAGCTTGTTATGAGACATATCCTGGGATCTCTGGCGGCTCCATCCTCTGCCTCCATGTCCAGCCTGTCTGCAATTAGGAACGAGGTCTGTGACACCGTGCTTTATCCGAAATCTTCAACAGGGCAGAAATGTCTGATTTGCCCTGAACGCACAGAAACTCCCGATCTGCAGAGTGTGAACAAATTTTCCTTCTTCATGACTCAAAATCTTTAGAAGTCCAGAAGTCCCCAAGGATTTACCTTTAAAAATTGGATTTTGTTTTGTTTTGTTTTGTTTTTGCCAGAGCTGCTGTCCATTTTTTCCAGGGGTTTAGAAATCAGAATGGTGTTAGCCCAGGTAGTTGGAGCTATAACCCTGGGCTGAGTGCTTATGAGAGCTTGTAAGGTAATTGATATTGGTGAATTGATGTGGTAGAAGGTAAAGGAAAATTATCTGGATGGCTTTGATAGATGGAGACAGACCTGGGCCCATGTTGCCTCCTTACCATGGAGTGGTTTGGGTTGGGAGGGATGTTAAAATCATCCAGTTCCACCCCCTGCCATGGGCAGGGACAGCTTCCACTGTCCCAGCTTGTTCCAAGCCTCATCCAACCTGGCCTTGGACGCTTCCAGGGATGGGGAAGATGACTCTTGACTGGAGCTGGCAGAGCTCAGTCATAATTCAGAGTGCAAACCCAAGATGCTAGAGCATTCCTGCAAGGGATTCCTAGTTCTTTGATCGTGATCATTTAAATCAGGGAACACAGGTATGGAAGTGACCCCAAGAAATGCCCTGTGCCCCAAAGCAAAGCCACTGTAGCCACACCACCCTCTGGGATGTTCCCGTTAGCTGGGCCATGGCAGAGTCTCAAGCCAGACCCCCGGAGTCCAGTGGCCTCTGCCTGACTGGGATCATTTCTGACTGTTGGCTTTGCAGGTTTCACCCTTATTTTATTTTAATGAAAGTCACAAGCCTTCGAGCTCTGTCCTGTGTCTGGGGACGTGCTCTTCAGGGGGGGTTATCCAGCCATTGTCAGACGATTCATCTGAATTACCCCATTCATTTCAGCCCTATTCACTCCCAGCCATCCATTATCCTCACCTTTCTTTCCCTACCCTGAATATCACCCAAGCTGCTCTTTCTTCTTGCCCTGGAAACTTTAAATGGATAGATATGTTAATCGGTATCATTACAACAAGCGGTCCCAGTCACCCTGCAATTCAGGGAGCATTTCGTGTTGCCATTTAAATGATGAGGGTTTTTTTTTTCCTTAATGCCACTGACAGCTACTTGTGTTTAATTCATTTTGATTTTGTTAGGAGGGGGAAGTTATCAGGATTGTATCATTAAAAATGCATGCTTGGGTTATTCATGCATGTTTCATATATCCCTGTGTATGATCCATCATAATTCAACATTAGCCAATGGGGATACCAAGTGGAAAGGGTCTGCTGAGCATACACATAATTCAATTACACCCATGACGTCACATTGATTGGATTCTTAATGACACCTCCGAACCGTGCTGGGAAAAAGGAGGGTTTGCACCGAGGCTGCCTGTGCCTGGGAGCACAAGGTTTGTGTTACTGATCCAGGCTGGCAGAAGTTTGGGCCTGGGTAGGAGCTGGGCAGCTGCTTTGGGGCTGAAGGACAGATGTGAAGCAGCTCGGGCAGCAGGGCACGAACCTCGAGTGCCACAGGAATTGTGCTGCTCGGACTGCAATAAAGAAACGAGATGTTCTGCCTGCAGTTTTATTAAAGGGCTTTCACAGGGACAGCAGTTCCCGTGGCACAGGGACAACGTGTCGTGTTGCAGCAAATCCTCCTAATCTGGGGTAGCTCTGCTCACACCGGAGCTTTGGTTTGGTTAAAACCCTGTTCTTGCTGAGGGTGATGCTGGGGCGGTGGTGGAATTCTCTGCAGCTGAGGCAGGGAAAGAGAGAGGAGGGAAATAGATTGATTTTTGGTTGGTTGGTTGATTGATTGATTTAAAGAAGATGTAGCTGGTGGCACCTTTATTCTCTCCTCTTGTCACAGATCCCGACTTGGGATAAATCAGTAATTACACCTTCCTCCCCCTTCACCTCCACGATGGTCTTTCACCCTGTTAGTGAAATGAATCCCTTCCTTCCAGAGCCTGCTGGCAGTATCCATAAAGAGGAAGTGCCATTCCCGGGGCTCCAGGTGGCAGAGTTCAGGGAATGTAAAAAGGTCCATTATTTTGATAGCAAGGACAGGCTCCCTCTGTGACAGAAGAGGTTTGGGCTGGGTATTAGGAACAGGTTCTTCACCCAGAGGCTGTTTGGGCACTGAACAGGCTCCTCAGGGAACGGTGACAGCCCTCAGGCTGCCAGAGCTCCAGGAATGTTTGGGTGATGCTCTCAGGGATGCACAGGCTGGGATATTTTGTGTGGTCCTTTTCGGGGCCAGGAACTGGGCAGGGCGATCCTTGTCACTCCCTTCCAAATCTCAGGGTATTTCATCTCTGATTCCACCCAAGGCAGCACTGGGAGGGATGCTGATCTCAGTTTGGGTGTCCTGGCACTGGTGCTCCTTGGCATCAGTCAGGTAGAGCAGGGATTGCTGATGCAGAGTTTCCTTTGATGGTCCTAAAAAAACGAAAAGAGGGAGGCTCGGCATCCCTCGCTGCCTGTCACTTCAGTATATTTAAAAATAACTCGTTCTCTGTGAGCGTGTCCCAGCACCTCTCTTGCCTCAGCACTTTTGAAGCTCTGGTGAATTCCATCCCAGTGTTGGATTATCTCCATTTTATTGGTGCTGGATCACAAGCTGAGAGAACTTTAAAAAAAATCTCTCCTTACGGTCATGGCCAGGAGAAGAAATCACTCCTGCTCCTGACTTCCAGACCTCTGCTTTAAGCACATGAGCATTCCAACTACCAATCCTATTGATTTTCAATTATGGCTCAAATGGAAGTGGTTGTAGCTTTGTGTTTACCCTCGGGAGACTTTGCCTTGTCATTGCTGGTGAGGAGCGAGGGGGAAGAAACCCTGTGCTGATGTGGACATGTGGCTGTGGGGCTGGAACTCGCTCCTGGGCAGAAATGGGGGTCACCAGCACTGGTTAAAACAACAAAACCCCTTTTTATGGGATTGGATGGGCAATACAGGGGTGTGTGGCATGAAGAAGTCGAGGCTATAAATACAGAGCCAGCGTGGCAGAAAGTTATTGTTGGCATGAGAGCGGGGTATTTTTAAATTACATGGGGAGACTTTATTTCAAACAGGAGCAATGCTGAACCTTGTTGGCATGTTGGGGATAGGCCGGGCAGGAGGCACACGAGGAGCTGGAAGCTGCAAAATTCATGCTCTCCCTTCCCTGGTTTGTTGCCTGGTCAGTGTTTCCCATGGCTGCTGCGAGCAGGTGGGTGTGAGGGCGGCCTGGAGCAAACACAGTTCGTGTTTGGAGGAGGAGGGTGCCTTCCTCCTTGGGTTTCTCAGCACTTTGCCAAAGGCAGGAAATACCGAGTCCATTCCCCTGGCCGGGGGTGCAAAGGAGTTAAATAATTTATAGAGCCAGGTTAAGATTATGGAATCACAGAGTGATTTAGGTTGGAAGGGACCTTAAAAATCATCCAATTCCACCCCCTGCCAGAGGCAGGGACACCTTCCACTATCCCAGGTTGCTCCAAGCCTCATCCAACCCAGCCTGGAACACTTCCAGGGATCCAGGGGCAGCCACAGCTTCTCTGGGCACCCTGTGCCAGGGCTTCACCACCTGCCTGTGTAAAAAGTGACTCTTCTTCTTTTTTAAAAGCTTCCTCCTCTTCCTCTTTTCGAAGAGCTTCCTTTGGGCCCTGGAAGGGGCTCTGAGCTCTCCCTGGAGCCTTGTCCTCTCCAGGTGAGCACCCCCAGCTCGGCTCCAGAGCAGAAGGGCTCCAGCCCAGGGAGCAGCTCCGTGGCCTCCTCTGGACCCTCTCTAACAGGTCCATGTCTTATGCAGAGGACTCCAGAGCTGGATGGATTTCCCCGGACAAAGTCTCACAAGGGCTGAGTAGATTCCCTGAAAAAAAGACCCCAAACCCCAAGGATTATTATTCCCATCAGCCTGTCCAAGAGCTGGGATGGATTTCACAGGGTTTGGATTTGCCTGGACCTTGACGTGCCCTGCCCCACGTGTGTGTCCGTGCACTCGTGCCCCGCTTCCAGAGCGATGCTGGGTTTGTTCCCTCAGCTTTCCCTGAGAGCCAGGAGGGTGTTATTTATAGCAGCTGGGCAGCTGGAGCCCGGCTTGGGTTTCCATCACCTGCTCCCCTTCCCTGCATCCGAGGGTGCAGCAGGGCTGGATTTCAGCCTGGGGTGAGGTGCTGACCCTGACCCATCGCTGCCCTTGGCCACGGGGCTCTGTCCTCATCCTCCTCTTCCCCTCAGGGCAGAGCCTGCAGGGAATGAAATGCAGCAGGGCCCTGAATTACGTCTTGTAGGATGCTCTTAGTAGGGACTAAAGGGAATATTCCTCAAGCTGGTTTTACGCCTCCACACTTTCTGTGTTTGCCTTGAGCCAAACCCACTTACTAATAATATTAAAAATGAGCATAGTTTCTGTGCAGGAGCAGGGGCCTCTTTGGGGTGGGCACTGTGCTGCCCTCTTGAAGGCCCAGCAGATCTTTTTGGGGTGCTGCAAGTCAGTGTTGAGCATCCCTGAATGGTAGGAGGAGGGAATCTCAGTTAAATGGAATCCTCGCGGGGCTGCTCTGAGCTGTGGTTTTATCTCACTTCTGCTCCCTGGGGGTAGCAAGCAGCCCTACCTGCCTCTTCCCCTCCCTTATCAGCAGCATCTGGCATTATCACATTTGTTATATCTCCTCCTTACAGTGCTGACATGAGAGGCCATCTCCCAGGGTTGACAACAGGATAAAAAAGTGGGGAATTAGCAAAGCCTGGATGAGCGAGTCTCTGTGACCGTTTCCTTCCCAGCCTGAACACCAGCCCCGTGGGGTTCAGAAGGGGACCACACTCCTCCTCCTCCCTCTTCCATGGACATCTGCTCCTCTGGAGGATGCAAACTCTGACCTGTGCTGGCAATAACCAGGGGACAGTGGCCAGAGTAGGTTAGAAAAGCAAATTGACTTTTTTCTTTGCCGGGGAAGCTGCTGAGAGCACATGTCTGTTTTCTTCAGCCTGAGTGTGCCTGAGAGGAGCGGTAACAGAGGCGGAAGGGCTGCAGCTTGATTATAGGATCCCTTTCCCTGGGTTTTCAGTCCCTGTTGGAAACAGCTCCCCGCAGTGGCTCCGCTTCAAACCCTGCTGCTTGGAGCTGACTCCGCATCCCGGCGGGAGGCCCTGGCTTCCCAGAACAGGCAGCTCCGAGCTGGCCGGAGTTCACAACCTTCCCTCGCTGCCCCTCGCAGCTCCTGGAGCCGCACCACTCCCTGGAAAAGCACTGTGAGCTCCCTCCTCCCTCCACCGTGCTGGGGAAATGCCCTTTGTAATGCTCCGAGCTTTTGTTTCTTGCATGAGCTGTGTTGGGGTGAACTTGGCGAGGCTGCCAGAACATCATTAATAAGTTAGGAGGGAAGCTGTGCTCAGGGTGTGCACAGGCAGGGAGAGCAGGCTTGGTGCTCAAACAGCCTCCAGAGTGCCTTGTAGTGGCATTTTATTTTACATTTGTACCCTCGTTAATCCCAGATTTCTTCATGAGTCTTCACTGGCCTTGTGTTTCCCCAGCTGTGGCTGGCTCCACGCAAGGTCTGCAAATTTTGGTGCCCTGTCCTGATGTTTCAATGTCTCAGAGATTCCTTGCCTCAAACAAAACGTCCTCAACCCACGGAGTTCATGGCAGAGTTTTGTGTCTCCTCAACGCCTCTGCCGTGACAGCATCCCATTGCCCAAGGCTCCTCCTGGAGGTTCTGGCTTTCCCACTACAGGAGAGAAATGTTTAAAAGGGCAGAGGGGTCAGTGTGGTCATTCACTGCCACCAAATGCACGTGGCCCTGTGATTATTTTTATTTCTTAAGCGGTTTTCCCAGGAGATGCAAAATCTGTGAGGCTGAGGTGAAATTTCCTTCTTTGCTCTTCCTAAAATCATCTTTGCAGAAGGACTGGCCTAACGAGGAGCACCTTCCTCTTCCTGGGAACATCTCAGCTCCTCTTCTACTCAGCTGCTGGTGCTTTTTGATTTCTGAAGGCCAAGGGCTCTCAGTCTCAGGGATGTCTCTGTGCCAGCGTGGACAGCCACGCTTTCCTCTGCTCTCAGCCTCTGATGTATCAGCCAGATACTTTTCATCCCTTTTGCAGCTTACCCCATTCTCCCTCTGTCTCTGAGCCCCTTGTCACCATGACTTCACTCACGCTGTCCCCGGAGGGTCATTGCCAGTCACCTCTCTGCAGTTATTTCTGCACAGTTGGGGCTTTGTAATGAAAAACAAAACTCTTGATCTGCTTCATTCCCAGAGCTGCTGGATTAGTTCCTGGTTTCTTCCTTGGCTTCACTTCAAACCACAGCAGGTCAAGGAAGGAGTTAGATCAATGTCCTCTCCAAAATGTGCCCTGATCCACATTAGGAGGACTTTTCTGACCCCTCACTGCTGCATCAGGACTTGTTGAAGGGCCAGGGAGCAGAGCTCTGCCCTGTTGTACAAAGGTGTAGGACTGGAAGGGGCATTTTGGGTCAAATCCATGTCCCTGGCATGATCCACGGCATCCCATGGTGTGGCTGTGATTGCAAACCTTGCAGGCTCCATCCTCTCCTTCATCTGCTTCTGCCTGCCCAGCCCAAGGGTTCCTCACTGCTGGTGGTGCCACGGGGATGGAGCTGGTCTGTGGGAGAGGTGGGAGGAGCTGGACCTAAACTGGGACCCAGGAACTGGACCTAAACTGGGACCCAGGAACTGGACCTAAACTGGGACCCAGGAAGGTGCCTCCTCCAACAGATGTTGTCCTTGCTGGAGCACAGAGGTGACATCCTAGGGCTGAGCTAAAGGCACTTTTTTACTTGGTGTGGGGACAGCAGATCACCCCAGACAAGCAGAGAGTTTTGCATCTGTCTGCACGAAGCTGGTGACATCGGGATCCCCAAAAGCTGCTTCGTGCAAGGTGTCTGTGGGATGCAGCTGCCCCTTTAACAGTAATCCCACCCCAGACTGGGGGTGTAGCCACGGCCCCAAAGCCCCAGGTGTCATAGAATCATTGTCCCAGAATCATTTGGGTTGCAAAAGACCTCGAAGATCATCAAGTCCAACCTGTGACCACCTTTTCAACTACAAAAGAGCACTGAGTGCCTCCTGCAGGGATGGGGACTCCAACACCTCCTCGTGCATCCCATTCCGATGTTTGACAGCCCTTCCCATGAAGAAATTCCTCCTGGTGTCCAAACTGAGCCTCCCCTGTTTGCTGTGATGGGAAGTGACTCCAACCTTGGACAGATGCTTAAAAATTGCCTCTCCCATGGTTTTTTTCTTAAAGAGCAGCTGTGTCTTAATCAAGTCTTTTCTCTGAGTGCTTCCACCAGGAGTATTTGATAGAGATGTGCTCACCTCACATGCACAGAGCAGCCAAAGCTGATGAAGGGATTTATTAGCAGAGATGAATCAAAACGCGCTCCTGCTGCTGCCTCCTCTGATTTCGTGGTGCTGGACAGGCTTAGTTTGGCCTTTTTGTTTCGTTTTGGGTTTTAAGTGCTTCTCTGATGGCTGCTTTACGTTCTGCTCCGTGTCCTGGGGGAGCTGAGTCAGCACAGAGCACCCAGCCGCTGCTCAGAGGAATTTGCACTGGCTTTGTTTATTATTTTGAGTACAGCCAGTTCTGCTTTGCCTTTAGTTGACAAGCAGGAAATACCTCTTGGACTTTTCAGATAGCTGAGTCCACTGCTTGGAGGAGAGGGGAAGCTCATAGGAAACTGGGGTTTGAGTGATTAGCAAACAGAACATGATTTTGTTGCAAATGTAGCTCTTGATACTCGAGGTGTCAAATACTCTGAGTAATGATCGTGTTTTAAATATAGTTTATAACTTTCTTCTCGTGCATACACCGCCTACTGTATCTGCATGGTGGAATTTACACCCAGGGTGGCTGTGTATAGATGCTGTCTCTGTGTAATTACACCTCCAGAGGAAGAGAGAGATCTGTCCCTGTTTATTTTTAGATATTATCTATATCTGCGTATCCAAAGAGAGGGGGTTTTACACAGATGGAATCTCTTTCAGGTCGCCTTTCAATAATAATTACAGCTTAATGATGCTGTGGCTATTTTATTTTATTTTATCTTGTATTATTTTAGCTGCTTCTAAGAACTGCTCATTTCCCAACCGCAAAGGTCACGGCGCAGATGAGGATAAACACGTCGTAAACTGGTTGTAGTAAATAAATCTGCTCCCCAGAAGCCGTGGTATTGAACACAGCAAGAGTGCAAGGGCTGGGAGAACTGCCTTGCCACTAATTTTCTGGTTGTTTTTAATGACAGTTATGTAATGAAAGATCAGACTGTGGTAGTTGGTTGAAGTGTCTTTGACGTGGGGTTAAACTCTTAGTAAGTGGTGTGTAACTAACTACAGGAGCCTTTTTACAAGACCTGACCCACAGTTACTCACTGGTTACACCTCCACCAGCGCCTCCAGCTCGGATTTGTAAAGCTCTATCACCTATTCCCATCCTCCTTGCTGCTGTGTTTGGGTGTTATGTGTCTGCTGAGATTTTCCTGAGCTTATTTCCTGCTCTTGGGATGTGCTGGAGGAAAAATCAATCTGCTCCCTGTGCCATAAAATGTCATCTCTGATTGCTTTTGGAGACGGGAGACAAGCCTTGGATAGACTCAGTGCCGCCAAAATCTTACCCTAAACCTTGTGACTGTGAGAATTGCTTCGGCTTTATTTGTTCAGGCTCTTGTTTGAAGAAAATTTGATGGGCCACAGAGGGCTGGGGCTGAGTGGCTGCTTGGTGTAAGGAAATTATCAGAGAATTATAGGATGGTTTGGGTTGGAAGGAACCTTAAAAATCATCTAATTCCTGCTCATCATCCTGTCCTGTCGTGGGCAGAGACCATTTCCACTATCCCAGGCTGCTCCAAGTGCCATCCAACCTGGCCTTGGACACTTCCAGGGATCCAGGGGCAGCCACAGCTTCTCTGGGCACCCTGTTCAGGAAATTCAGGAACGGCCTTTGACCAACACTGCCAGGGACAGAGCTGGTGGAGGGCGATGAGCTGCTGGCTGTGCCGAGGATTAACTGGAGAGGGAAGGTAATCCCAGGGCAACAGGTGGGATATGCTGAATTTGCAGGACAGAGAGCCCATCTCGGAGTGAGGGACTGAGCTGCCGAGGTGCCAATACCTTCATGCAGAGCAGTTTATTTTGGATGTGTGTCCGGGCTGTGTGAAGCAGTCATGGGTTTGTTTTTTTAGCTGAATGGGTAAAACCCTGGCTGGCTGAAATTGCCATCGGAGTGAACAGCCCTGGGCATGTCTGCAGGTTGTGGCAGTGGGATGAAGCATCTTTTCTGGAGAGAATGTTTGTGGGAGGAGGGGAATGGATCATTCTCACCTGCTTCCATCCTGCTTTCTGCACCACTGCTCACATCTCAGTTATCTCCACCACGGTGTTGTTTTTCCCCCCCTCCCCCTTCCCACTCCTCTCCACCAACTGTGCTGGCTCCGGAGGAGATAAAGCACGGCCTGACACATTTCTGTCTGCAGCTCTCCTCCTGCATGGCTGGGCTTCTCACACCTACCTGCTGGGAAGAGCAGACGTGGGAACAGCTTTGCTGGCTGCTTGGCTCGAGCCACGCGATCCCACTCCGAGCCCTCTGAGATGTTGATGTGAGACAGGGAATATCCTTTCTGTTGAGGCAGGAAAAGCCTTGACTTAATGTTTCGGGGGCTGCTGGTTGACCTGGCTGCTTAAGCACCTTTTTCAGCTGCTGGTCCCTCAAGGGTAAATGTTTCTGCAGGTCAGATATTGGACCAAGATGGGGAAGCTCTGAGCTTTTCCTGCCTCAAACCCCCGTGATGAAACTCTCAGCCATGTTTGATCCTTCATTGTCCCTCCCAACCTAAACCATTCCATAACTCTTTGTTTCCCTCTCCTCACCTGGCTGGGGAGATGGGGTGGATTTGGGGTGGTCGGATGTCTCTTTGGACAACAGCAGCCTCTTCCTGTCTCGCACGCTTTTGGTTTTATTCCAAGCAATACCTTCACACACCGTCTGAAGGGAATTTTTGCATCCAAAGAACCTCCTGGACACGTCCTGGATATGCTGGGGGCTTCCGGCAGGTGAGAGGTGGTGTTGCAGGAGCTCCTGAGGATCCCACCAGGGCAGCCCTTGGCTCCTGGCCCTTCCCTCCCTCCCTCTCTTCCCGTAGTTTGGAAACACCAGAGAGCAGGGAGCGACCGGCAGCGCTGGGTGAGATCCCCGTGCTTGCGCTGCTGTTTTCCGTTGATAATTCATCCCGGGATCAGCACTCAGAATTAATTCCATTAAAGGGGCCTCATCATTCATTCGTGAGGGAGGGAAGGTTATAACGAGCTGTACACAGGGAACAGCTCTTTGTGTGCTAAGGATGGAGTTGTTTCTAGCTGGGTGCTGTTCTTGGGGTGTCTCCTGGCCTGTGGTGGGGGACTGGGCATCCCCTGGGATCGGGAGGGCATCAGGCTGGGTGCTTGTGTCATGATGCAGCAGCAGAGCCTGACCGAACACTGGGCTGTGCTTTTGGGATGATTTGCGACGTTTCTGAGTCAAATCTAAACAATTTTGTTGTGGCAGTGCAGTGCAGGGATCCCTCCTGGGGGTGCACAGGTGTATCTGTCTCTGGAACCCACAGTGCGGCCCTTCTAACTTTCATAATAGCCCCAAATCTTATTTGTTTTCCTCTCCAGTTATGTGGTATAAACACTTTTTCTGCTTTTCTCACAATGCTATGTCCTGCCTCTCACAGATTTTAACTTTCTGTCCCTGTCCTCACTTGCATCCTGCCCTTCAGACCCACTGTCCTCTCCAGCCAAAACTGAAGGTACTCATCTCAAAAGCTCTTCCCTCTCTTCTTCCCCATCCACATTGAGCCCGTAGCTGTTCTATCACCAGGGAGAGACTTTTCCAGCTGAGGATTTGGGCTCATACCATTGATCACCTGGAATACGAATCTTTGGCTTTCCAGACTTAGGGTGAACATTCCGACTCACAGTCTTAGAGTGAGCTGGGCAGGGAAGGAGCTGCTCTGCTTTTGCACTCAGGTGAGGCTGGAATTTTTTGGGTTTTGGGAAACTTGCCTGACAGTGCAAAGGTGATGTAAAAAAGGTGATTACTCCACCCCTGATGCCCTTGGGAGCTGGGTAAACACTCCTGGTAAGTCAAAGTCCACCAAATGTCAACGGAATTGTGTCACCTCCTGGACAAAGCTACCTGTGAAAATGATTTCTGCATGATTTTGGCCTCAAATTGCCTTTCCTCCTTTTATTGTGGCTGGTTGAGGTTCTCCAAGCACCATCAGAGCTCCATGCCATCTCCAGGATAATGAGGACGGAACACCTTGTTGTGCCCAGCTCAGGGTGGCAGCTGCTGGCGCTCCACATTTCCTAGAAGGGACTTGACAGGGAGCTGTTCCCAGACTCTGTCCTTTTCCTTCCTTATATCTGAGTAAAAACATAATTTTGACAGGCCAGTGATGCAGAAAATAACTTGCTGCTCTCCAACTGTTGCATCCCTTGACCCCAATTAGAATGTGGTGCATGTAGAAGTGTCAGCTTCTTGCTTTCTCTCCGCTCCCCGTCTCCCTGACCAAAATTCCCATTACAAAGATGACACCTGAGTGCTTCACAGGGCGGGAAGCGCCACTGACCGAAGAGAGAATCAGCATGGATGCGAAGCCCAGCTCCTCTGGGGTTTTTCTGCCCTTGGTTTCTGGACAAGGAGCAGGGAAGCTGTCAGGAAGGAGCGTGGTGGTGTTGTTGATGGTTGGACTGGATGATCCTAGAGACCTTTTCCAACTGTACTGATTTTATGATTCAATAAGATATTCCAACCTGTGGGAATATTTCCCCTTCACCTGTCTATATGGGGGTGGACCCATAGGATTGGTTAATGCATTGAAATGTAAAATTTCAGGGCCTAAGCCTTGAAGTTGTAGCTGCCCCACCACTGGAAGTGTCCAAGGACAGGTTGGGTGGGACTCTGAGCAGCCTGGGATAGTGGAAGGTGTCCCTGCCCATGGCAGGAGGGTGGAACTGGGTGATCTTGAAGGTCTCTTCCAACCCAAACCGTTCTGTGATTCCATGATAAAGCTCTGTGCTCCTTGCAGACATCTGGCTTGGTATCAGAGCTTTTTTTTCCACCGCTGGTTCCCTAAGGGCTGTGGAGGATGAGTAATAGTGTCCATGGAAGGGATGTGAGGTAGCCTGTGGGATGTTTCAGTGGGACTTAAAATCATCCAGGACTCCTCGTGTTCTTTTACCACCCCATGACCCCGCCCTTTATGCCGAGGACCTGTTGGCAGCTCCCTCACGTGCAACGTCCTGCTCTCCTGCAAGCTTGGCATGAGCTCCGAGGCCAAGAGAGCAGAAAGCAGGGCTGGATTTGTGCCTGAGCCGTGTCTGACTTCTCCTCTCACGGCTCTGAACGTTGACTCGTTGGGATTGGACGTGGGGCGCGTTCCAGATCGCGGCCACCTCGTGCTCTGTGAGGCACAACCTGTCCTCAGGTTATCCGTGTGTGTGATTCGAGGGGATGGCAGGAGGGCAGAGTTCCAGGCTGTGACTCATTCAGTCTTTTCCCACTGCTGCTGTAATTCAAGTGGAAATCTCAGAAGATGGTAAAACCTTCAGGCATGTGAAAGATGCCAGGATTTAAGTGCGTATGAATGAATCCAGGGCTCATTTTTGAACTTGGAAAAGCAGGGTAGGCTTGCTGCGCTCTCATTGCCTCTGCCTGCTGTCGTGGAGTGACAGAACAAGGGGGAATGGCTTTAAAGTGGGAGACAGAAGGTGTAGATTAGGTATTAGGGGAAAAAAAAATCATTATTGAAAGGGTGGGGAGGCCGTGGCATGGGTTTCCCAGAGAATCTGTGAATGAGCCATCCCAGGAAGTGTCCCAGACCAGGTTGGGTGGGGCTTGGAGCACCCTGGGATATGGGAGGTGTCCCTGCCCATGGCAAGGGGTAGAATGAAATGATCTTTAAAGTCCCTTCCAACCCAAATCAGCCTGTGATTCTGTGACCTTAATGGTTGGACTTGATGATCTTAAATGACTTTTCCAACCTAAATGATTCTACGATTCTGTGATTTTACCATGGCAGAGCTCAGGACCAGCACAGGGAAACAGCTGAGCACACAGAGCACAATGGTCCATCAGAGCTCCTGCCCTCCATGTGGGATTTCCGTCCCTGCTGGGTGTCTTGGAACCTCCTGTAATCACTGAGGATGGTCCTGGCCATGACTTTCCCTCCCTAGCAGGCCTTTAGGATTCATCAGCAAGCTCTGGACACTACTGCTGGATTCCTTCGTGCTCTCTCTGACATTCCCTGTGGCCCTATTAGGCAGACATTGGGTTGAAGGTGGAACATCCTCCTGCACTGGGGTGATGGAGCTCACTGCAAGGGTCAGTGTGTCCAGACTTCCCTCGATCCTGCTCCTGAAATTGAGTTTCTAACCAGGCTGCTCATCCTGGCCTTCCCTGCAGCGTAGGGCACAGGGAGGGTCCATCCCCCACGCCTGGGTGTTCGCTGTCCCTCGCAGCTCCTTGCATGGAGGCGAGGGCAGAGTTCCAGAAACCTTCCAGTGCTGCAGGAAGGAAGATCCTGCTGGCTGGAAACTCCCTGAAGAAAATCCAAGCTGTGATCAGAAAGCTGCTACATGAGTACTTGGATTTGAAATAACTGGAGGTGTAACGCATGCCAAAAAGTCCCCAAACCACCTTTTTTTTTGGCCCCATAATGGTTCTTTTGTCCATTAAACAACAGCAACAACCACCACTGCAGCCTCCAAAGCTACTGAATGAACAGAGCCCTCTCTTTCCTTTGTTCTTGCTGTGTGAGAAGCAGGTGATGCCGAGGTGTTTTAGAGTCTCAGCGCCGAGGAGGTCTTTAATCTGAAGGAGTCAAGTAATCTGTGAGTGACAGGAGTAATTGTGGCACTGATTGAGCTGTGGTGGCTCCACTCAGAAGACTTTTGTCTCTGCACTTGGGATGAGTGGCAGATAAAAGATCTGCTGCCTAATTTGTGCCATGAGAGAAGGAGAGACGATACGGGAGGGAAGAACTGAGCCCTCTGAACGGATCAACCTCTTCATTCATTCATTTTCTTCTGTGCTCTGTATTGAGGTGATGAAGACTGTTCCTCTTGGAAGGACCATTCCAGCTGAGGCATGATGCTGGCATGAAGGAGGTTCAGAAACTCCCTCTTTTTCTGACCATCTTCCCCAGAGATCACACCCTGAAACAGAGGGAGAAAAGCTGTTCTGGCCAACACTGCTGTCAATAAACCCCTGCCTTGGCTCTCTGGCTGGAGGGCTCAGAACGAGGTGAAAAACTGTAGTAATGTTTATTTTACAGAAGATAAGCTTTAAGCTGAATGTATCATGGTGTTTTGGCTGACAGCAATCAGGGATTTTTTTTTTCCCTAAAATAAGAAAATAACTGCCCAATCTCCAGCTTCATTTTAACCTGAAAAATGTTGGTGGCTTGACAATGGTTTGAGAAAGGATTTCTCGATGAAAACCTAATGAATGGCTCAAAAGTTGATTAAGAAGGAGGGGAGATGCTAAGTCAAAGCTTTCTAGCTAGAAATAGTGATTTATTATCCAGCTATCTTTGCAAATGACAAAATAACTAATTAGATACAATTCATCATCAGAACTTAAAGCTGCCACTGGTGTAAGATGGAAGGTTTTGTGAACAATTCATAGTCTCAAATTCTGATTTAAATGTAGCATAGTGTGTATTGAGAGTTAGTCAAACGCACTGAGGCGCTGGGGAAGGCTTAATAAGATTCTAAAATTCTGACCCCCTGTAGATATTTTTTTCTGATGAAGGATTTGAAAAGGGCGTTTTGGAATGATGTTTTATATGGCAGTAGTCTTTTCCCATAAAACATCAGCCATAATAATTATTTTTATGCAGATCCTGAGGCACAGAGAGATTAAATGACTTTCTCAAGGTCAGACAGTGAGTCAGAGGCAGAGCCAGGGAATGAAGGCGAGTTTTGATTCAGGGGCTGTGGCACGTTCTCAAGTAGCCCTCACTCACATCTCCAGGCTGGATGCACTCAATCTTTCTGGGTCTGATGTCCCAGCATCTGCTATCCCAGTTAGGAGGATTTCAACCCTGGAAGTGGATAATCCCAACCATTATTGGTTTATCTTTGGGATCAGCATGACCTTCACGTAGCTGTTGATGAGTACGTTGTCCTTGGTGGATGAACTCCCAGGGGATCATTGTGATGATGAATGGTTTCTTCAGTGGTCTCTCAGCACTTAAAGGGAACTTATAAAACAGGGGAAAGTGGTATTTTTCCATGGGCAGATGGTCATAGGACGGAGGGGAATGGTTTCATACTGGCAGAGGGCAGGTTTGGATTAGATGTTAGGAAGAAATTCCTTATTCAGAGGGTGGTGAGGCCCTGGAACAGGATTCTCAGAGAAGTTGTGGATGTCCCATCCCTGGAAGTGTTCAAGGCCAGGTTGGACGGGTCTTGGAGCAACCTAGGATGGTGGAAGGTGTCTCTGCCCATGGATGATCTTGAAGGTCCTTCCCAACCCAAACCATTCTGTGACTCTTATTTGGCTGCGTTGTCTCTCAGCATCCAAGGTAGAAGTTGTGGTAAGAGGGATCAGGCAGAAGCTTTCCTGCATGGCTTTCTACTGATAAAAGACCCGTCCTTAATCTCAAATCCCTACTGGATGACACTCAAAGCCTTCCCTGGGATCACCTGGAGATTGGAAATTGTGCAGCCTTGAGGTGCTGCGACACTGCTGCCTGTAAGGACACGTGTCGTGGTGGACCTGGCATTGCTGCTGGTGCTGGGGAGGGATTTGAACCCTGGCCTTTTTGCAAACCCCTCTGTTCAGCCAAGTTCAGCTGCACCAGCTCCCAGGGGACACACGAACTGTAGTAGTTGTTCGCTTGCTCAGTCAAGTTGAATAAGTCAGCTGCATTCCTCTCTGGACGTTGTTTGTGTCTCCAGATATCTCCTCGTGAATTATTAGCTATGGAAAAGACTTATTGCCAAGATACTGGACTTAGTTTAGTCTCCTGGTCACTGCAGGTTTCTTTCCAAATCTGTTTTGTTCTAAGTGGTTTGAACGCTGCTCCTCCTGACATTTCCCCCGGGGCCTCTCCCCTGCAGTCTGGTGGTTCCTGCTGTCAGGAAGTTATCCCTCCTACTCAGGCTACTTCTTATCAGTCTGTCACTTTTTCAACTCATTGGGCTAATAGTTTTCCCAGTACACGAGCTGTCTGTCCGTGTCCTTTTGCCCTGGTCTCTCCAAGGGAGCCTCTTCTTGCACTAAAAGAGGGTTAGACTTGATGACTTCACAGGTCTTTTTGTGCCCTCGTGCTCTGGCTTCTTGGAGTCTCAGAGATTCTGGATCTGACCTGCAATGAACTCTGGCAGAGTGTGTAAAAGAACAGATTATATAGAACAGAATCATGCAATCATTTAGGTTGTAAAAAAACCTCTAAGATCATCAAGTCCAATCATTCCCTCAGTGCTGCCAAGGCCCCCATTACACGGCGTCCCCGAGTGCCACATCTACACGGCTTTGAAATCCTTCCAGGGATGGGGACTCCACCCCTGCCCTGTGCAGCCTGTTCCCGGGCTTGACAACCCTTTCCATGAGAAATTGTTTCCTAATATCCAACCTCAACCTTCCCTGGTGCAACTTGAGGCCATTTCCTCGAGTAAGCAATGAAGATATCGGAGTTCATAAATCCCAGGGGTTTAGACATTCTCATAAATATGAGAATTGTATCCACGAAGGGGTGAGATTGTATTTTCTGTCCTGGATGCACATTATTTTGGAGGGCATAGGGAAAGCCTGAGTTATTCCAGCACTGAAACTGTTTCTCGGACTTGCAGCGGGGTTTTCTAAGGATGTGAAGAAACACGGAAGAGAAAGCAGAGAAAAAAACAACTCAAGAAAGATTAATTTTTTGATGCTCATCCGAGGAACCAGGAAAAAGCTTGAAGGCCCTTTCTCTTCACAGATTCAGTTCAGGGCTGGGAAACCACCGAAATCTTCCAGACACCCCATCCCTTTAAGGCCCATCAAGGCAGCTACTCCATCTTGGCTCCAGATGTGCACAGATGTCGAGCGGAGCTTTGCCCTGCAGTGCACCATCATTTGGCATCAGCAGCACTCTCCTGCATCCCCAGCCTCCTCTCTGGAGGACACCAAGCAGCTGGACTGGAGAGGAGAGCAGCAGTGCTCGGTGCTGATTAAGCACTAATGTAATTAATAGCCTCTTACCGTCCTTCCATTACCAACAACGTCAGCGTGTCAGTAACTATTTACAATATAACTTACACAAATGTCATTTTGCTACACTGAGCACTTCATATTTCGCAATTCTCTGCCACGGTAATAAAATCAGTCAGCCAGTCGGAAGGGAAACACACCCAGGAGATATCATTATTAATGGCACTGGGCCAGGCTTTCCACGAGCTGCGTGGGAGGCAGAGGAGCAGAGAGGAGCTCATTCCTGCACTGAGATGCCCTCAGGTCTCTGCATGGGATCACTTTGAATCCAGCTGAGTGAGGGTTGAGTTATCCAGTCAGCAAAGTTTGGAAGGGTTTGTCAGTTATCTCCTCGGAGTTAACATCAACCCAGTGTGTTATCCAGGGCTCTGCACAATTTGGTTTTAAAGGACTCAAATAATTTGTCTTGTCTTGAATTGATTGTTTCCTGCAGTAAAAGATCTTTCCCTGTGCTTTCTGCTTAACATCCTGAACCCTGGGCATCCGAAGGCCCTTTTCCTTATGAGCTGGGGATTCTGCCCTGGTGCTCAATGAAGGTGGCTTTGATGCTCTGGTGTTTAAAGTCCTAAATCAGTAGCTGGATTGGATCTTGGCATCCTTAATTGGTCATTTGCAGGGAGAGTTGATCTCTGACATTGGAGTCCAGGTTCACTGTGGCCTTGCAGCACTTAGAGGGCTAAGAAAAAAGGGATAAAGTGACTTTATCCCCACAGGCAGAGGGTGAGAGGGCAAGGGGGAACAGTTTTAAACTAAGAGGAGAGGTTGAGATCAGCTGTTAGGAGGAAATTCTTCCCTGGGAGGGTGGGGAGACCCTGGCACAGAGTGCCCAGAGAAGATGTGGCTGCCCCTGGAAGTCTCCCAGGCCAGGCTGGACAGGGCTTGGAGCAACCTGGCATCATGGGAGGTGCCCCTGCCCATGGCCAGGTGGGGAATGAAATGATCTTCGAAGTTCCTTCCAACCCAAACCATTCTGGGATTCTGTGATTCCTGGGGGTGTGAAGAGAATTACTGAAGGTGCCCAGATCTCATTGTTTTAAGGCAGAATATGCTGAAATATCCTAAGAACCTTCTATTAGCATGCAGCTCCCAGTGCCAGCAGTGCAAAAATTCCTGCTGATTTCCCTGGGAGCTGCACTGATCCCAAAAGGACTTTTTATATCCCGTTTTCTTCTCTGATGAGAAGCAAGACTTTTCGAAGTGCCACCTTTACGTGGGTCGTTCTGTTGGCATCGATCTTCCAGAAAGACCCAGCTTTACAAAACTGGGATCAAATAATTTCCTGCTGCTGTCCCTCTATTTTCCTCTGCAGGATCCTAAACCCCTCTATGCAAGTCTGGCACATCAGGATCCAGGAATATTTGTGAAGCTGTGTGAGAACCATTTTTATGGGTCTCTGTGCCAGCAAAGAATGCGACAGCATTTAAAGATATTTTGCTGTGGTTTCAGATCTAACAGCAGCCGTGGCAAATTCGCATTTGTCAGTTAAAAAGACAAAAACCACATAGGAAAAAGAAAAAAATCCCAGCACTTGATGGATTAAATAGTCCATTGCCAGCCCAGAGCACTTGGATGGCTGGGTGGAATAAAAACGCTCGTGCCCATCTGACACACAGCAAATATTGAAATCGGTGGAATTACATGAAATGTAGGGATGAATTTGTCCCCTCTATCCCCACCTTTCACTGCCACGTTCTGATTCCAAGGCAAAACGTTATAAATCATGTACAGACCAGGGAAATGTGGAGCCTGTGTCAAGGAACACAGGTGCCCGAGCTCCTGCAAGCTCTCGAGCTCTTGCAGAAGAACTGAACGAGCAGAAGCGGCTGCAGCGAGAAATCTCAAAGGGTTCAAATCAAGCACAAGTGTCAGTCAAGCAGCCCGACAATGCCGGGAAATCAGCGCTGGATTCTCCGGGAAGAGCGGGCAGGGAAAATGATGCCATTTGTTTGCAATTCTAATACAATGAATCAACAGATCACTCGCAAAATGCTCCTAATGAAAATGTGCATAATGGATGTGCGCGGCCGAGAGGGAGAGAGGCTTTGAGGAGAGGGGGGATCGGATCCAGGCGTTGCTGCTGGAATTTCAAAGTGGTTTGGTTGAGCTCAGATCTGACATATCCATGAAATCGAGTCCTGGGAGAGCACGGAAGCGAAAGGTCTCAGTTTTTGCCAGGGAAACGTAGGTTTTGGTGAAGAAGGAGTCGTTATGGAATGGTCAAGTGTTTGGTAAAAACAGCAGACATGGAAGCACGAGATAAAGTTTGAATGGATTAAAAATCACCTGGAAACTGAGACAGGTCTCCTAACAGACATTACTCCTCATCTTTCTTTTCCTGCTGAGAAATCCAGCTTTTAGCACTGCTTGATTTCTGTTGTTGTTGGGTTTTGGTGGGTTCTTTTTGGGGGTGGAGGGAGGAATTTCCATGGAAATTGGATAAAGATCAATTATTCATTGTCTTTTGCAGTGTAAGAACGAGGGGCTCTTGCAGGGAATGTGTCACCTCAGGAGGAAAAAAACGCCAAGTTTTAATTATTTTCAAACTATGATTTTTTTCAGTAACACCAAGAAGCAAAACTTAGATCCTCCTGCCAGTCAGAACAAAGCAATGAGGCTGCCATAGGAAAATAGGGGATAGAGGATGACCTGCTGGGGATCTGAATAAAACTTCTGAGCTGGGTGACCTCAAGGATTGCCCTGGGGTTTGTGCTCTTTTTGGGAATTGTTCTGTGGGCAAGGAACAAGCTGGTTCCGAGGGTTACTGGGGATCTGGCTCGCTGAAATATAATGTCAGTCCTCAAGGGAGGATACAAGGATTTCCCTGTGAGTGGAAAGGTGCTCACACCCACAGCGAGAGCCAGGCTGGAAGCAGCAGTGCAACAGGACAGAATTCCTGCTGCACAGTCCATTTGTCCCGCAAATTGTGTGTGAAAAATACCAGATTACATCCACGGAAAAAAATGCCAGGTCTGGAATGCTGGAATGTTGTGCCACGACACATCTGCTCATGTTGACCTCAGATCCAGAAGGATCCATTGCTTTCTCCCTTAAAGGACCACTGGGTAGCAGAACAGCAAATTCCTTGTAGGACTGGCCCAGGCCATCTGTATTTTTCTTTCCTCCACCGTGCAAATATGTGTATTGTGACATTAAATACAGGCTGGGAAGATGGGAACACTCTGCTGCTGTGGCACTGGGAAGCTCCATCGAAGAAGGGCAGGAAATTGGGTTCCCTGACCCTTCTTCCCTTGCTGGGATGATGCCTAAAAGATCAGGACTAATTTGTCAGGGCAGATTTCTGCTAATTATATTTTTTTTAAATGTAAATTTTTTTCTCTTTCCTCTAATTTTTTCCCCCTCTGTCTCCTTCTCCCACTGCTTTCTGCTCCTTCCATTTTCTCTTTTCCCTAATGCTTCCCTAAAGCAAAATAAGATGAACTTATGGTACAACACAGTTTTTATTGTCTACACTGAAATTTGTGCTATTCCAGGTGATCTTTTTTCACCTGGACTGAGAGAGGTTAAATAAGAAGCAGAGTTGTCTTTCATCTTCACAGAGCTGCTCTGAGTGCTGCCTGTCGAGCTCAGTTTTAGGACCAGCACAACCCACTTGTGTATCCCAAAAGTGAGCAGGACCCTGAGGAAGAGTGTGAAGGTGGACCAGCTTTGTTTTCCCAGCTTCCAGTAGCGTGGGTGTTGTCAGGAATAGTTCTGAGGGAATTTTTTAAAAAAATTCTTTGGGATTTGCCTCAATTTTTCACGAGAGGCAGCTGAGGTCTCTCAGCATCTTTTGGAGCATGGGGGTAGCTGCTGTCTCCCGGGAAGATGGAACTGCCCTCTTCCTTTCTCTTCTCCATGCTTTAGGATGGATGATGCTTTTATGAGCCCTGAGGACATAAAAGAGACCTGCTGGCCCAGACAGGAGGAAAGCAGGGGGGAAAAGAGTGACTTTGAGGCTGTTTGGAGGGAAACTGGAAAGGCAGGAGTGTGCTTTTAATTAGTTGTTTCCATCACTTGTATTTCGGAGAGCACCTGCAAAACAGAGGGGCTGAACTGGATTCATGGCTGGCTCTTTTCAAGATAAAAAAGCCCTTGACTGTTTCATGGCTTTATGTGAAGGGTAAACACTACACTGAGCTATTTGACAGCAGGACCTGTTATCACCTCTTGTCCTCCTTCTACTTTAAATTTACATTTTTATTTAAAGCTATTTTCTCTCCTCCCAGGAGAAGGAAAACCTAGAGTTATCTCCAAGGTTATCACCGGCTCTCTTCCGAAGGTCTGTAGCACAGGTAATCGGGGGAAAGTCAAGCAGCAGGGAGAATGTGGAGGAAGCTCTGAGCCAGGCAACAAACAGCCTCGGATTTACGTGGGAGGAGAGTCCAATAACCATGAGATGGATCCTTCCTTGCCTTTGGAACAAGTAAAGGAAGCTCCCTCTTGAGTCAAACCTCTTTGCTCTTTCAGAAAAAGCAAAACCATATCAGCCCCGGGAGAAAGGGACAGCCCAGGCTGTGGTTACAGCTCCAGATGTGAGGACACAAAGAGAAGGAAGAGCTGGAGATAACTTCTCTCCTATCAGCACTTGAGGGAAATTCATTGCTGATGTCTCTGCTTGGATCTAGACTTGGAGGGGTAAAGTCTGCCCCATCACAGGCCCGCTGTGAGCCGGCAGCTCCCTCCTGTCTAGGTGACATGGCAGGTGAATAATCGCTTTCAAACACTTGCTTTTATTTGTGGGGATTGAAGCTTCCTTTGGAAACATCAGATCTGACGACGGAATTATGGGTGGTGTACACAGGAGAAATCATCTTTTCTGTCGCTGCTGAATTCCTCAGAACGGGGAGGGGAAAAAAGAGGCTCCCAGGAGCAGTTCAACTCTTGTGGAGGCTTGATAAAACCATCCCTGCTTCTTGTTGGTTTTCATTTTCTTTTAACACTCTGTAATAAAGGGAAAGGATTTCCAGGGGCTGTTTCTGGCTAAGGTTCTGCTGGGGATGACTTTGTGCTCTCCGTGCCTTTCCCCCTCTCCTCTGGTGTGCCACGTGGCTCCTGCCTTCAAGCCTCCTTCTTTTTTCAATTTTTTCTTTTTTTTTTTCCTAAGGAGAGATTTGTTTTTCTTCTGCAGAGATAAACATGATGACTTTTTCATGAGCATGGGAAAGCTCAGAAGCACTTGCAAAGCCCCAGCTCTCGTTTGATTTGTCCTTTGCACAAACAAGGGACAGTTCACAACTGTCCATGGAGGAGAGATTTGATCAATTCCATCAGCAGCATTGCAGGGAGTTGTGGTGGATTTGGGTTTTATTTTGGTTTTGGTTGTTTGGTTTTTTTTTGTTTTTTTTTGTTTTTTTTAAAAGTGAAATTATATAAGGGAGAATTACTGATTTCATTCTCCCAGAGCTGTTACATTAAACTCGTCTTCCACAGGTGTGACTGTTTTCTGAGTCACTTGACGACCTCTCATCTTTAAAGGGAAATTATTTTCCTCCACCGCAGTATAAATTACATGTCAGATTGGTTTTAGGCAGTTTCAGGCAGGTTAGTTCAGAGAGACAGCACTGCAAAAAGGAGGCAAATTGGGTTTTATTGGGGGACAACTTCCTTTCTGTCCCAAGCTGGCTGTTGTGTACTGTAATGGAATTTCCGATGCGGAGTCGAGCGTGCGTGGTTTGACAGGCCTGGACAAATGTGATATCCCACCAGGATCCAAGGGCAGCTTTCCTGTATTATTTACTCTTATTTACTTCTTTATTCTATTTTGAAGTGGAGGTGGCTCTTACTCAATATAAAAAACCCACACGGTGCTGTGTGATAATGGAGGATTTATTCCATAACCACATCCCAGTTGTTCGTGCGCTGCTCGAGGCGTTTCCAGAAATACTTCCCCCCTCTCACTCTTCTCAGTTCTTTTTCCTTTCTGTGAGGCTGGAACAACCCTTGGAAGAGGGTTTACTCTGGATCTGACTGTGCTCCCGCCTTGCATGTGACAACAAGATCTGCTCCTGGGAGCGGAGGAGACGACACGAGAGGATTGTGTGAGGTCTCAGACCTTCACTTGGATGACAGAGCTGAGATCCAGAGCTGGGACTTGGCCACCAGGAGGTGGGAAGGGCAGAGGAGAGTGACAGAACAGGGAAGGTCACTTGTCCATACCTTGCCAGTGGAGGTTCAAGGCTGAGAGAGCAGAAAAAGGGGCACGTGTTTGTCACGAATGATTTGTGGATCCACAGGGGAAAACATCCCTTTGCCCGCTTCCACCACGTGGTTTCCTTCAAGAGGAAAGCAGGAAAAGCCCTAAAACTGATCTGCCACGGCCTTAGGTCTCTTTCTGCCCAACCTGGGTCCAGCTAAAAAGGGTGTCTGGTTGGTAGCCTGGTTTTGGGTCTTCTTTTTTCATTTCCCAGTGCTGGCAACACAGGTGTCCATGAAGACTTGAAAAATCCATCAGTTCTGGAACAGTGCTGAAAAGTGGATGTAGGCAGGGTTCACATTTCAGCCCCTGGACACAAACCTGTAAAAAGCCTGAAAATTAAATACTTCAGGGTGATAAGGAATTTACAGCTTGTAGGTGACTGCAGCTTTTAAATAATAACTTATGTCCGTGCTTCTACTCCCGTATTTTTTTATCCTTTCAGTTGTTGTTTTCTCTCCTCCCACTGAGCATCAGTGCCTTACTGGGGATGGAATGAAACCCGAGCTCAAAGGCAGACAGAAAACTGGAGACAGAACATTGCTCACCCCTGTTTTACAACTGACTGAATTCGGGAATTCATCTGTGTGACTGTGGGACACCAGATATTTCCTCTGAGTGCCTGAACCTCCATTTCTCACCAGCTGACAAAAATCAAGCAGAACCTGTGTTTTCCACCTGGGAGGCCAGAAGGTTTCCAATAAAGTCCGTGGTGTAGGGAAGTGAGGGATGCAGAATCTTCCAGGGCTGGGTGTGGGATCCAGTTAACAACACACTGGACAAGCTGTTGTGATTTCAGGGTTTCCTCTGTGCCACTGCCACCAAAGTGCTCCAAAACCTCGGCCAAATCCCTTGCCCTGGTGTTTAGCTTCATCCTTTTGGAAAAGGAGGCAGTTCTGATAATGTGCATGTGACAAAGAGGGAATGTTGAGCTCTCCGGGATGGAATAGGAAATCTGTACTGAAGGCACGGCTTCCTAAGGTTGACTAACAACATTTTGGGGTTTTTTGCTCGTTTTTGGCTGAGGTTTTTTTTTTTTTTTTTTTTTTCTCATGAATGTGCTAGCCTAACCTTGCAGATGTAACCTAAACCAGTGACCTCAAACCTTGTAGCCGTGCATGTACTCTGAGAAATGCTGGAGTGATTATGAATGAACATTAATTAATCCCCAGCACGCTGGGTGTCAGGGTGCTGGGGGACAGTAATTCTCTTCCACTCCTTGCCTGGTGCACGAAACTGTAGAAAAACCCCACACCACTTAGGATTTTGTGCATTTTTTTTTGCCTGTTCCCAGGAATTTCCATTTAGATGGAGGTTTTCTCAGTCAGGGACCACTTCCAGCAGCGTGCAGTGCCTGGCACAATGGGACCCTGCTCTTGGTTGCGACCTCAAAATGTTGCCATAATAATAATAATAATAGTCTGTGGCTTTTGGCACATCACCCATTAATCACAGCAGCTGTCAGGCAAAGCATTAGATGGGAACAGCTCCCTGCAAGAAAAAACAAATACAACAACACCCTGTGGCTTGTGGAGCTTGAATCCACACTCTGGAGGGTGCCAGGGAAGGAAGGAAGGGCTAAGCCGTGACATTTCACTCTGATTTGTTAACCTTGGCTGGTGTTCAGCTGCTCAGTGCTCAGCCGAGGGGGTCCCCGGAGACTTCCAGTGTTTGAAATATTTACAGTGAGCTCAAGCTGGAGTGAAGGTGCACAGAGGCATCAGGGACAGGGCTTGCCACGGGGAAGAGGCATTCCCGGGGTGGTTTATGTGCTGCTCCTGTGTTTAATGCCTGCTGTGGATTATCTTTCTCCCCCAAATTTTGTTTTGTGCAGACCTTGAGCGCCCGGGATGCCCCGAGGCAGGAGCTTCGTGGTTTGACAGGTGTTGTGCAAAGAATTTTTTTTTGCTTCAGGTCCGTGGGGTGATCCCTGCTGGAAAAAGCAGGGAGCATTATCAGGCCCTTACCTCCATCCCATGAAATTTGGTGGTCTGGTGCCGCAGACCGCTCGTTTCCGTGGTCTGTCGCAGGCAGAAAAGCTGGTAAATGTGTTCAAAATTCGCTCTCCAGAGGCATTCCCTGAAAATTGCACCACGTTTATACTTGACAAATTCCCTGGTGCTCAACTGGTCCATCTGCAGAAAGCAAACTGGTCCATTAGAACATCTGCAGAGAGCAAACCCAGACAAAACGAGATTACTGTCAATTTGTGTTTATTTGAATTACTGGATGAGTCCTAGTCATGGATCAGGGCTAAACATGTATAAATAATTGATTTTAGGTTCAGTGGCTCAAAGCAAAAACACATGGAAAATCTTCTGGTTGACCTAAACCACTCTTTTTTTTTTCCCAGTTTTCTATTAAAATGAAAGGCATTTAAAAAGCAGCAAGAGAATGCACTACTCTAATACAGAGCCTTATTAAATATTTGAAGCTTCATGAAATATTTTCCTCCTCACTTTGATACTTCCTAATTTTTGTCATTTAAAAAAATCGACTAAGAATTCCTTCCAAAATAAAATATCAACATCTTTAATGCTGCAATATTACAAAGAAACTTCTCAAACTTCTCAGAGCTGTTGAGAACTATTTTGCTGTGGGTAATGCTTGCCCTGTGTTGATTTGTGGCAAGTCAACATCTCTGTCCAGTTTTAACTCAGACCTCAAAGTGACAGATGCTGTTTAAGGAGTGAGCACAAAGATTTTTTGCTGAGGATTTTGACACTTTCTGCTTGAGGGTTTTTTTTTTTTTGCAGAGGCCAAGGGCATTAAGGAGTTTTGACCCACTTGGGTATTACTGTTTAAATTTGCACTGTGAAATCCTGGGGGAATTGAGGTGAGCTCGGACTGGAAGTTGGTTTGAAGCCTCTAACCCAGACCTGCTGTTCTGGAGTTGAACCAGGGCTGAATTTCATAATTTTCTTCTGGGACTCCTTGGAAATGACACCATTACGAACACGGAACCTGCTGTGAGGTGTTGCCTTGGGATTTGGCACCTCGCAGGCTCCAGGGAGGAAAGAGCGAAGTGTGCTTGAGCCAGACCAGTGGGAATAACCAAAGCCAAGATTCCCTGTGTGCGCTGCTGAGGATTGAGCTGTTCACCTCCTCCCCGTGCCACCTCCACGAGCACGGTGTGTCCCTGTGTCCTCCACCACAGCAGCCTTTTCCACCGCTCCTGCCTCCACCCTGGTTTGTTCCCTGCAGGCATCACTGGCACCTCAAAGCCTTTGGGGCAACTTTGCCAACTACCAAGGGCTAAACCTGCTGGTTAAAGCTCCTTGGGTTGAGATTTTCCAGGAGGAGAAGTGAAAATAGGGATGGTTGCAGAGGTGTGTGCGCCTGGAGCACCCCTGGCGCCCCATCCCTGCTGTGGGGTAGGAATCGGGGCACTTTGGCCCCAGCCACGGAAGCCCCATGGAAAAAAACAACCAGCATCGTTTCCCAAAGGTGTTCCCTGCCTCTGGGAATGCGTGGTGGCCCCGCCCATCCCAGTGCAGATACTTGGGAAGGGAGTGCAGACCCCAGCAGAGTTTATTGGTAAATGCTACCACTGATTAAAACAGGCTTGAGCTGCTGTAGGAACAAGAGGTTGCCATGGAAACAGTCTCTTGATGTGTCCAGGTTTTGAAACCACTTTTCCCTCCTCTCCCGCCCTCAACGCTTCTTCTTTTTTGTGCTGTTGTTTTGTTGGAGGTTTGCTCTCCTGGGGTGAGGTGGTGCGGGTGGGCCCTGGGGACCAGGAAGGTGCCGAGAGGAGCTGCTCGTCCCAGGGAAGGCTGTGAGGCTGGGAGACCCTCTCCACCTGTAGGGATCCTGCAAAGTGGGGTCTGGATTGGACCCTGGAGGGTCACAATGTTGTGGGGAGCAGGGGAGAATATCCCAGGGAAACCCTGCTCCCAGAGGCACCCAGCTGGGACGCTCTGAGCCTCCCAAGGGCTCTGCACCACTGGGGTCCTCCCCTGGGGCGTTCATCTCAGTAATGACTCTTCTCCATCACCTCCTTCCTCTTGGGAATGTGGCAGTGATGGGAAGCCACCATTTGAACCACGGGGAATCAAGCCAGTGCCGTAAGGAGTGGTTCTGAGAGACAAAGGAGGGGACCCCCTCCTCCTTCCTCACCCCTGCCTGGGCTCCCTACCTTGGGAGAGGAGCTTTCATTTCGCTCAAGTGGATGAAAAGCAGCCCCTCCCCGGTGGTGGTGTCATTATGCAGCTGTGGTGAGGGGCCATTGAGGACCCCTGCAAAGCTTTGAGGAGAATTTTCCTCACAGATCATTCAGGCCTCCTCCCAGACGTGGAGTTTTTCGTTTTTACCAACCTCCTGCTTTGTTTTTGTGTTTTCTTCTAAAGCACAGAAGCATCTGCATAAACACAGGCTCCTCCCTGTGTGTTGCTGCTTTTGTCCCTTCCCTGAGAATTCCCCTGGCTCTTTCCAAGTCCATCCCGAGCTCTTCAAATTCTGCATGAAATTCCTCCCTGCAGGATTTATTGAGGATATGATACAATACTGTTATATATTGTTTTAGTATACTGTATGCAGGAGTTATTGCAGTGTTTTACTGCATCCGGAACGGGCCTGGGAAACCCTAAACCTGGGGTGGCTTTTCAGTCTTGTTCTAAAAGTTCCAAAGATTTTCCTCCACAACTCCCTGGAGGGTGGAGCCAGGCAGGGTTAGGGCTCTGCTCCAAGGGAACAGGGGACAGGACAGGAGGAAACGACCTCAAGTTGTGCCAGGGGAGGTTTAGTTTGGATAGTGGGGAAAATTTCTTCACTGAAGGGGTTGTTGAGCCCTGGGAAGCACTGGAATCGTCATCCCTGGAGGGATTTAAAAGCTGTATGGATGTGGCACTTAAGGACATGGGTCAGTGGTGGCCTTGGCAGTGCTGGGGAGTGATTGGACTTGAAGATTTTAGAGGTTTTTTTGAACCTAAATGACAGCAGGAGTTATGAAATCCAAGGTAACCTCCCATGGACTTGCTAAAATATATGGAAACTCTGGTAATTCTGCTCAGTGTTGCATCATTGTCCAGATTTTCTCATCACCACTGGTCCCCTCCCAGTTAGGACACTGCAATCCCTGTTTGTGGTTTATTTTATGTATTTGTGGTCGGGAACCACATCCTCAGGTAACACAGACCCAGCCTAAGTGAGCTGCCAGGCCTCCCTTGGGCTTCATGGAATCCCGCAATTCTTTGGAAGGGACCTTAAAGACCATCAAGTCCCAACCCTCTGCCGTGGGCAAGGACTCCTCCAGCAGAAGCCTCCTCAAGCTCCACTGAGCCCTTTCTCAGGTGTATCCCTGCCTTGGGTCTGAGCTGCTCTCTGACTGGTTTCCCAAATCACCTTAAAATTATGTGATATGCATCCAGGCCTGAACGCTCCCTGTGATGATGGATCTCAGAGGAGTTAATTTGGAAATGTTTGCATCGCTTATCTGTGTAATTCCCCAAGCTTGGGCTGCGCTGACTTACAGTAAATGACAGAATGGGTATTTTTGGACAAGGATCTCTTAATGCTTTGCTTGCCCAGCAAGAGCTGATGATAAGGTGGGGAACACCCAGCAGCCAAAACAGGGGAAGAAACCTCCAAAAAGCCCATCCCTTTTGCTCCAAGCTTGTAGGAACTCCGGTACATCCCCATCTTGTGTGTTATTTCTCGGATTTTCAAATTTCAAGCCCTCCCTCAAGCTTGGACAGTTTCTCGCTTTCATGGCATCTTAAAAGGGACCAGAGAAGCCCTGGAGTCCTTCTGCAGGAACGTCTCAATCAAAGGTGTCATGAAAGGGGTTTAATTTCAAAAGCTCTGAATTACACCTCGATCAGGAAGGACGTGGTGATGGTGGAACTGCTGAGCTCAGGAGGTTAAAGAATGAAGGGGAATTCACAGTTAACATCTGTGACACACCGAGTCAGGATGAGAGAGCCTCCGTCCTCAGAGCAGCTATCAAAGGCATTTCCCAGTTCCCGTGCTTTTGGGAGATTTTTAATTACTCCGATGTTCATTAAGAGTCACTTACGGCCAAAGAAGAGGATGCTTAAATTCGAAGATGCTCTTTTTTTGCTTCCAGAAATAACGTCTGAGCAGCAAATCAGCCCCAGTGTGGTAAGGAGGTTGCAGTGAGCTCAGAGCTGCTCTGAAGCCAGATCAAATATCAGTTCACATAGCAGCCCCTGCCTCCGTCTGCACGAGGACGATGACAGGAGAGTTGCTTTGAAACCCTCCAAAGAAAGGCCTCCAAGACAGTGCTCTCCTGGGAAAACTTCTCCTTTCCTGGCCTTCTATTCCCTGGTAGCTGTACTGCCAGAGGTGGCAGGTGGTGAACCTTGTGTGTGGGGAGGGGCAGGGCAATCGGAGAAGGGGAATTAGGCAGGTGTTTAGCAAGGCAAACAGCAGCCATTCAGCGCTGGCATTCCCGGCGTCACCTCCCAGCCACCTGGAGGGACCCGGACTCCGGTGTCATGGCAGGTAATCGGGAAAAATCCTGGAACAATGAGCAGCCCGGGCCACACGGGTGAAATGCCAGGCGGGCTTGGGTGGGAGGGGTGGAGGAGAGCTCAGGTGTGCAACAAGGATTGGCTGCAGCCACACAACCAGACTTCCTTGGAGCAAAATGTCCTTGGGGGAATGGGTTTGGTTGGGAGCGCTCGGAGGGATGGGGTGATGCCCTAGGTTGTGACTTTTATACTTTTCCAACCCCGTGTTGCCCAGTGTGTAACTCTGGAGTTCCCTGTAGCTCGGTAGCTGCTCTCCCAGGCCAGACAGACACAACAAAGCCTCTCCGAGCTTGCTGTTCAAGGACACTCAGGCTGTCCCAGGCCCAAAGGTGTGAATTAGGGCCTCTAGAGAGGTGGAGAAATTGAAGAAATTACATCATTAGCTAAAGTTTTAATTAGCGAATTTATGCTGATATGCAAATGCCCCAAACCTATACAAAGGGGAAGAACTCGTGACTCGTTGTCCATCTCGGGGTCCATCTTGGGTGCAGCCTCTGGCTCCCCAGGGTGCACCTCTGAAGGCCTTTCAAACAAATCCCGACCTTTATTCCCTTATTCCCGTCTGGTCTCTGTTTCTAGGTTGCCACTCAAGGCATCAGGGGGTTTGGGATGGTGCTCGTACCGTGGGCACAGCTTTGTCCCAGCGCGTGGAGCTGCCCTTGGTGTCTCGCTGGCAGTTCGTGATCTTCCTGCCGGCACATCAGAGCCCGGCTTAGCTGGGGAATATTGCATAAGCCTCACTGGGGACCTCGAGAGCAGATTAATTCCTTGAGCATCTTTCTTCTTGCTGCCGGTGAAGCCTGCTGCTCCGACGAGATCCAGGGAGACAGCTGGGCAGGGCTGAAACCTCCCCCAGACAGATAAGGCATGGGAGGAAGAAAGATGATATCCCTTCCTCCCAAGCCCAACCGGCTTTTTGGGAGAAACCCTTTCTTGTGGCAGCTTGCAGTGTCCAGCTGCAGAACGCACCTCTCTCCAGGTACCACAGTGACGATGATGATGATGATGATGGTGACACAGTCAAGTTAAGGCAAACACACAGTGTGATCAAGCCCCTCTCCACTCCCTCAGGCAGAGCTCAGACTGGGAAAATGCTTTGGATGCGGTGGCCTGTAATTATGCAATTCTTCCTCGTTATCTTTTCTAATTGTTCTCAGTGCTGTTTCCTAAACTGATTGGAAACAATGGCAGATGGGGGTGAAGTGGGAGGCAGACGTGAGCATGGCAGGCTGCCAGCGTAGTACGACGCTCTCCAGAAAGGGAGAGGGGAAAGGAAAGGAAAAAGAGGAAAAAAAAAACCAGAACTATCCATGGTGGAGACTTGGATGCCAGGACCTGAATGGAGGGGACGCCTGAACCACTGCCAGGCTGCGAGGTGCTGCCTGGGGATGTCTCATTCAGGCTCATGCATATGCGATTTTCTGTGTTGCATTCAAGAAATTCCAGGCCTTCCCCCATCCCTGGCACACCTCTGCTCCCCCAGAGCTTTGCTCTTCTCCTTTTTCCCCAGCGCTCCAATGGTGCAGGTTGGACCCTTACTGGGAGGGGCTTTGCCGGGAGGATCTGTGGTCTTCTCCCTCCAGCACTGAGTTGTTTGTTTGCTTGTGTGTGGGAGAAATAAAAGAAAAAAGAGGGAAATTTGGCTTTTTGCATTTGGGGGTGAGTGCAGGGCAGAAGGAGGGGCCTTGTGGGGAAGAACAGCAGTGAGAATTTTTGATATTTGGCACAGGTTTGAGGGGAACCGCGGGGTGCAGCTCCCCAGGAGCTCGTTGTTGTCGTGTTGACTCATTTTCTCTGCTGCTCATCCCCCACTGCCCCCTGCCTGTGTGGGTGAGGGGTTTTTTTGCAGGGATGTGCATCCCAGAGGTGCTCGGGGATCCAGCAGAGCCCCCTGCTCTTTTCTCACTGCCAGTCCTCTTTGGCTGCACGGTGGGAAGGGGGAGCTCATGCTGCTGCTGTGATTTTTGTGTGGAGAAGGCCAGAGCAAGGCTGGGTGGAATGTCTGAGCAGTAGTTCCCCGCCGCAGGGGAGGTGTCTGTGGGGTGATGTGGCATCACCAGCCCTGCGAGGAGCAGGGCTCACTTATAGGATGGGAGGTGCCCCTATAGAAAACAGACCCTGATCATCCATACGGGATCAGCAGCAGGCTGTGGAAGAGACTCTGAGCCACCCCTGGATGCTGGTGCTGATTTACCTTCCTCATCCCAGTCTCTTGAGTGTTTGATTTCTGTCTCAGCCCCCATGTCCTGACAGTGCTGGAAGCTGGGCAAGCTGCTGAAGGCAGGGAAACAGAATTTATCGGAGATGCCCTCTCCTCCACCAAAGCCAGAGCTGTTCTGCTGCTTTTCCATCACTGCTGACATCTCTGTGTGCCTGCAGGCTGCTGCTGCCAGCACTGTCCCAGCCTTTCTGACTTCCACGAGCAGCTCTCTGGGATGGAGAGGAGAAATCCTGCCTGAGGTTCGTCCTCGGTGTTGGGTTGGAGGTTTCCTTACTGCTGCGGGGTGAGTGGAGTCGGGGAGATGGGGCTGAAAGGAGCAGGAGCTGGAGGCTGCAGGTGGGGTGGTTCAGCTCTGGCTCGTGTTGGGACTTGAAGGGTTTGAGCTGTGGTGATCTCCAGCCACCCCTGGGTGGGAGTGGAAGAGAAATAACCAGCAGGGAAGAGCGAACAGATGAATCCCAGCTCCCAGCACGGCTCCCTGGGGTGCCACCAGCCACGTGGGCACCACCAGCGGTAGCTCCTGTGGGTCTGGACAGGAGATTTGCTTTAGCATGAGCTTGAGGAGGGCAACTCAGTCTTGTCAAAGGCTGAAGAAGTTCCCTTTGCTGGCTCCTGAGCGCGTCCTGGGCGCGCTCGGTGCTGGCAGGCACACAGGTTGGTGGTTGGCAGCTGTTTTCCCCAGCAGTGCTTCTGGTTGTTGGCTGCATAAATACGTGAACTTCTTCCTTTTGCTCAGTAGGCTTTTTTTGCCTCAGAAGTCCCCGTGATGATACAGCACAGGGGAAAGAAACCAGTTCCTTCTCTCAGCTTTGTATCTGGACATTTTAAATTCCATTTTTTTTCTGGTGGGATTGTCCTTTTTCTTGTGTTATGAGGCAGAAAGAACAAAAGATCCCTCTATCATTTTCTAATATACCTTTATCACCCCCTCTTCACGTTCATCTCCTCCCTGAAATATGCAGTCTGAGAGCTCCTGCTAATCCCTCCTCACGAGCAAAGGTTTGCCATGACCTCGATCGGCCTCGCCACAGCTCCCTGGGCTGTATTTAGGGCAGATCAGTGCCTTTTGGGATGGGTGGCAATTCCCTGTGCTGTGGCATGACGGTGGAACTTGGGACAGGATGTCCCATCTCAGACAAGCAGGGGAGACCCACCAGCACGGGGTTGCAGAGGAGCATCCTCAAGGAAGTTACTGGGGGATGTTCTACCAGAAAATGTGATGCTGAGGGAGATTTTTTTTCCACACCAACCACTAAGGCAGGACCTCAGCAACAGCTGGCACTGGGACGTAGGGGCTGGTGTAGGGATGAGGGCTTTGGAAGGAGCAGCTGTGAATGGGGAGGACATTTCAGCTCCTTCCCGAGATCAAACCTTCCCTCTGGAAGAGGGAAATCATCCTCCCTCCAACTCCAGGGTTTATTTTTTTGTTAATTTACGTGTGTGTGTGTGTGTGTGTGTGTGTGTGTGAGGTTTGTATTTGCATCACTTTCACCACACATTTGCATTACTTTCTTCTCCCTTTTTGAGGAACACAATCCCAGGGCTGTCTGTCGGGAAATACAATCAGAGCAACTCATGTTATTTCGGTGTGTTTCACACAGTTGTTTTTCTTCTATTATTAGTCTTTTTCTTTCCCCCCCCCCTTTCTCTTCCTTTCTTTCCCAGACTGTAACAAATACAGTGAGACTGGCAGAAAATTGGCAAGCTTCAGCAATCCAGAGGCAGTGATTTTTTTCTAAGTATCTTAATGGAGTCTGTATTTTTTTTTTTTTGCTGTTGTTTTCTCAGCCTGCAGGTTGTTTGAGTATTTAAAAAGAGAGAGACACAATTCAACAAGTCCTCTCCCTTCCTCCTCTTACCAACCCCTTTTAGAAAGTCCATAAACCTACAAGAACTCTTCTGAGTTATCCATATTTCAGAAATCTGCCGAATTGGTCACAGGCATTAATGAAGGAGGTAGAATTATTCTTCAGGCTGAGTCTTAGATAAAAATATTTACACAGGAACCAGGCTCACCTGCATCAGCTCCCATGTTTAGGCACCCTTGCAGCACTATTGTATTATCTCCCTCCATCCTTCTCCCTGTTTTTTTCCCTGGGGTATTCTGTTTTCCAGTTAAATCTGCACCAGGTCCCTGCTCCCTGCAGACTTAGTTTCCTTCTGCACAAAGGCAGCAGCACCAAGGCTGTTTTCTCCTCCTGGCCTCAAGTTGTGCCAGGGGAGGTTCAGGTTGGATGTCTGGGAAAATTTCTTCACCCGAAGGGTTGTGACGGACTGGAACAGGCTGCCCAGGGCAGTGGTGGAGTCCCCATTCCTGCAGGGATTTGGGGACGTGGGTTAGGGGTGGCCTTGGCAGTGCTGGGTTCATGGTTGGACTTGATGGTCTCTGAGGGTTTTTTCCAACCTAAACGAATTTGTCATTAATTTTGCCTGGATTCATTGTCTGTGAGGGAGTGCTCAGGGGGTGAGGTGATCTCTGGATCCACAACCCCCCTCCTGTCACGGTCTCAGGTTTCCTGATTTGAGCCATTCAGTAGAACTCCTGGGTGCTGCACAAAGCTGGTGTGAGATGATTCTTGTTCCTTCTCTGGTTCAGTGCAGCACAGGGAGGCTGTGGAGGATGTGGGGATTGAGTCCTTGGTTGTGGGAACAATCCGTGTCTTGACTTCTCTTCATAAACGAACCCAGAGAAACTTCCTTCAGAGCTGAGCTGGGAAATCCCAGCCTCTCTCTTCCAGCCAAGTTCCTCAGTAGGACCTTGCTTTGGTTCTGTTTACCTGAATTCCCCAGCTGTCTGTGCATTTGCAACTCATTTTACCCGGTACAAAATCCTAAGGTTTTTTCTTTTCGGGAGCGATGTTTTTATTTGCTTGCTGTTTTTAATGCCTTTCTCTTAGGGGAGTCTGAGTCAATACACCATATTTTTTTTTGGTGATGAATAAGCTTTGCTGGCTCAGTTTATCCTCGTGAAAGATTTTAACAACCTGCCAAACACTCTCTACTTTGCTTCTGTGGCTCCAGTCTGATCTCTTGTGGTCCTACAGCCCCCATAGGCTGCTCTTAACTCCATCCTCAAAATCCATGTGGGGAATCCTTAGCCAGTAGCAGCTCCCATTTTTCTGTCTCTCCTACCACGGCACTGAAACTGCTGGAAAATAGGTTTCAACCTTCAAAATGAGCATTCAGATCTGTCTGTGGGTGTAAGATAATGAGGCAAAACATTCACCAGGGGCTGTCATTTACTCCTGCTCCTCACTGGGCCTCCTGATGATCCAAAATCCAGGGCAGAGGATGAGGCTGTTGTTGGAATGAGCTTCCTGATGCTCATCTCGTCTCACTGAAGTGCCCTAAGCATCAAGGTATGGACTTGTATAAACAACACAGAGCTCAAATGGAAATCCTTCGTGTGATGGAGATCTATCGAATGACTAATTTGATTTAAAACGAGGCCTCGGAGCCGTCCTTCAAGAGGCTTTGTGCCGATATTTCCAAGGAGCCTGGATTTTTCTGCCTCTAACTGCTCTGCACAGGTCAATACTGCCACGAGCTCCACAGGAGAGGGGCTGAGCTGTGTCCAGGCTGTGGGATGTTAAGCACTAACACAAGGCTATAGATTATTCAAGACTGTCAAGCTCTCTGTGGCCTTACAGAGCAGGGGTGTGCAGGGTATCCATCTTTTTGGGTCCTCCTGGGACAACACCCCTGAATCAACCCCTTGGGCTGAGGATCTCCTGAAGCACAGCTCAAAAGGGCTGTGACACTGCGGGTGCCATAAAATTGTTGCCAAGGTCCATCACAATCCCTGTCCTTTCATCTGCTCTTCCAGACCCACCTTAAACTCTGACACAAAGGTCGGGAGCCCCTAAACCTTCCTCGCTTTGCCACTTAAACCCGTCTGTTTTGGGTGCAGCTCATTGGGAAGCCCACTCTGACCCCTGAGGAGGCACTTGCAAGGCAGAAACGCTGCAGTGAAAACCCCAACACGAAGCTGAATTCCTGGACTTTATTTTCCAAGTTTGAAAGTGGCAACTTGTTGGCCTCGAAGATTTGTCACCAGCGCCGGAATAATCCGGAGGGAGAGATTTTCTTCTTCTTTCTCAGGCCGTGGGATAATTAGCAGATTTTAATGACTGCTTGAGAAAGCTGGCTAATGAGCTATTAAAAACACCCCTCGCCCCCTCCTCCCCCTCCCCCAGTCCCTAAATGAAAGCCACAAAACAGTCGGTCATCGTTCTGACCGGATGCGTCTTAAAGATATTTTTCTTTTCAAGCTAATTGTGGCTGTTTGGTATTTGCTGGGGAAAACTCCGACTGGGAGTACAGCAGGATGAAAAATGGTCTGTTCTGCTTCCACAGAAGTGTGAAGTAGAGCTGCAGCCTGGTGCAGGAATCGTGGAATCCCTTAGATTGGAAGAGGCCCTTAAGATCAAGTCCAACCGTTAATCTAACACTACTGTTAACTACTAACCTAAAACTACTCCTGACTCACTCATGAGCAATCCTTGGCTCTCTGCTGGCCTCTTGAAGTCCAAATGTGCCTTGTGAGCCAAATTTCTGCCACATGGATGCTGATATCACGTGGTTACACCAGGGCTGGGAGCGTTTGCTGCCATGACCTCTTGTTTTTAGAGCCATTGTCACACTTGGTCTAGTGACAATGACCTTGTCAGCCAGGCTGCTCTGCCTGGCCTTCCTTGGGGTGTTCTCTCCAGATAATCAGGGAGAAATTCTTCCCTGGGAGGGTGGGGAGGCCCTGGCACAGGTTGCCCAGAGAAGCTGTGGCTGCCCCTGGATCCCTGGAAGTGTCCAAGGCCGGGTTGGACGGGCTTGGAGCACCTTGGTCTACTGGACAGTGTCCCTGCAGGTTTTGGAAGATCTTTAAGGTCCTTTCCAACCCAGTTCCGTGATTCTTTCTGAGCATGTCGAGTGTTGAGGTGAAGGGAGGACACAGCCAGCGTGCTCTGTGCTTCCCACATGTCTGCCCTGCGTGACTGCGGACAAGGCAGGAAATTGCCCTCGGTGCCTCCCGTCTGTGCTCGTGGAGACAGCGACAACTGTTCCTGCTCTCTCCAGCGGAGGTGGACAGCTTTTCAGAGCAAAATAGCTCCACACCCTCTGGCTGTGAACTCTGATGCTTTTTAGCTCAGCTCTTGGCATGTTCTCCCTTCATTAGTGCTCCTTGCCTCGTCTCGGGGTTGTTTTCCTCCGTCTCCCCTTCTCCCCTGATGTAAAGTGGTTTCAGAGGGACAAAATGTGAGCATGTGAAGACTGAGGACACTTTTTCTTTGTGAGGTGACATCCTCTCCTGTCACTTGCCATTCCCTTCAAGAGCATTGACGTTGTGCAGCCCATGGAGCTGGGGTGGCCTCTCCTGCTCAGGGGCTGTCGCTCTCCCCGTCTGCTCCCACCACAAATCCTGCCCTGCCATGCCAGGGAAAGAGCCTCTTTCCTGCTTTTTGGGGAGATGCTGACCTGCTCCACCTCTTACATCGGGTCAAAGGACCTCACTGTGACACAAATCAAAGCACGTGGGGTTTTTTTAGGGATTGATAAACAGCAGGGTTTGTTTATAGCAGAGCCCATCTCCTCCAGCCCTGACATCAGCTGTAGAGAGCCTGCACATTGTCCCACTCCGTGCTTTGGCCTTTGTGAGCACGAGCTGGAGTCTCAACTGGTGTCACCCTAGTGACTTTTCATGGGGTGGTTTGGATGTTGCTTCTCCCCAGGTGACATTCAGCAAACAAAAATATGGAGAAATTAAGTCCTCCTACGTGGCTGATTTCCTTTTCCCTCATGTGCAGCTCTCTGATCTCACAGTCTGTTGTTATGGAAATAATACAATTACAGTCACTGTGAATAACGAGGAAACACAGTCTGCCAGAGGGAAGAAAAGGAGACCAGTTTTCCAAGGTTTCCTTAAGTATTTGGGGAGAGGAAGAGGAGGGAGAGACAAATGCCACGGGGCAGATCTGTATTGGTTTCCAGCTCTTATCCCCTTTTCCCCCAAACACTCACATCATTTTTTGCTCTTCTGTAGATAATGGCCTCACCTTGGTCAGTGTGTTCACTGCTGCTTTCCGTTTGGCTAATTAATACTTCTTAATCAAGCCAGTGGAGGTGGCAGCTTTTCAAAACAAAGCAGGTCCCCAGCCTGCAGCTGTGGGCTCTGATGCTTTTTCGCTTTGGCTCTTGACGTATTTTTTCTCTTCATTAGTGCTCCCTCGATCTTCAGGGGCTGCTGGTACCTCCTGCCGTCATCCTTCCCTTCCACTTCCATCCTTCCCTTCCACTTCCATCCTTGCTGGTACCTCCTGCCATCATCCTTCCCTTCCACTTCCATCCTTGCTGGTACCTCCTGCCATCATCCTTCCCTTCCACTTCCATCCTTGCTGGTGCCTTCTGCCATCATCCTTCCCTTCCACTTCCATCCTTCCCTTCCACTTCCATCCTTCCCTTCCACTACCATCCTTGCTGGTACCTCCTGCCATCATCCTTCCCTTCCACTTCCATCCTTGCTGGTAACTCCTGCCGTCATCCTTCCCTTCCACTTCCATCCTTCCCTTCCACTTCTGTCCTTCCCTTCCACACCACCACTTCCGTCAGCTGCTCTCACGGGCGCCTGCTCCTAAGCTGGCTCCTGTCACAGAGTTTCCGGCTCTCCACTCTTGCAGACCTCTGGAATTTCTTCTTTCAGACCAAGAGTGGTCTGTGGTGAGGTGACACCTGAGATCCTGTGGGGGAAGACTGATGGAGAGACCCTGTGGAGCCCAAACGCGGCCGATCCTTCCTGTGCCACCACATCAGGCACTGGGCATGACGGTCCCTTGGCAAAGGCTGTGAAAAGAGATGTGAAACAATGAGGGATGAGGCAGAGACGAGGAGATGGAGGCTCTGTTTGAGTGTTGGTTATCAAGTCTGAGAGATTTAGGGAAAAATGTTTTTATTTCCTGTGCCTTGCTTCAAAAAGTCCTTAGACAGGGAAGATGAAACCTTAATTTTAACTGTCCTAGGGACAGGGAGCATTGCTGTCTCTGGAAGCATCTGACTTGGGGTGATCACTGATTTCTCTGAAGATGAAAATGTTCTTTTCCTTAAATTATTTGCTGTCAAGCAAAGGCTTGGCTGCCTCCGATTGCTCAGGCCTCGGGCAGCGACCCGTTCCTGGGGCCAGTTTGTGAATGACTCTGTGCTGTTTGATCCGACAGCATTGGTTCCTCTCTCCTCCTTCCATCCAAAAGATGCTTCAGGGAGAGCAAGACACGGAGAAACAGAGTGGAAGCTCTGGAAGGGCTGTCTCAGTTCCCAGCAGTCACAGTGCTCTCGTCAAAGCCAGCCGAGTGGAACTGGTGACACTCACCAGAAGAGCTGCTCTAAATTAAGCAAAACTGCAGAAACTTTGTAAACAAGCGCTGACGGCTCCAGGCCACAGGAGGGAGAGGTGACAAGTCTGGTTTGTCCCGTGGAGGAAACCAGCGTGGAGCTGAGCCCTCTGAAATAGCTCTGCTGAGATCTGCATTGTGTAGGCGTCCCATGGATCTCCCAGTCTATCTGAAAAGCAGATGCTCCATCCCTGGAAGTGTTCAAGACCAAGTTGGGCTGGGCTTTGAGCAGCCTGGTCCAGTGGAAGGTGTCCCTGCTCATGGAAGTGGGGTAGGAATGAGATGATCATTAAGGCCCCTTCCAACCCAAACCATTCTGTGATTCTATGGTGGCCTCTGGGCCAGTGTGAGGAGCAGGGACCTCACTGGGAGCTGAACAAGAAGCTGACAAGAAGATGTACAAAACAGGTGGAGGAAAAGTTGAGGAGGTTTTGTTCAGGGAATCATTCTTGGTTTTGAGTGTTCCATCCTTTATTGCAGTGAGGACATTGACCCTGTTGTGGATAACAGGACAGGGCTTGGCCGAGGTGGATGCTCATCATATTTACATCTTTTTATATCTATTTTACAGCACTAGGCAGAGTGAGGAGGCTGTAATGTGAATTGGGGTCCCTGCTTTCCCTGTCTGACCAAACCCAGGTGTGTTTGACACATTGTCTGACTCCCTAAAAATCCCTCCAGAGGCAGGAAGAGGTTGAACTTGCCAGGCAGGTTACGCTGCTCTGTGGTTACATTGCTCTGTGGCAGTGCCCTGCACTATGTTCGTTTTTTGATGATTTCCTCTTGATGGTGATGGAATTGGTGATTTCTTCTTGATTGTGATGGCAATTGATGATTTCTTCTTAGGCTCTCATACAGTTGTTGGAGATACTTAGAGGTCTTTCCCAGCTGTAACAATTCTGTGATGCTGTGACCTGGCGATTTGGTTTGTAGGCACTGAGGGCAGGGAAGGATAAGCTGGAGTGTCCCAGCAAACTGCGGTCTTGTTTTGCTGGTTTTACTTCCCCTCTTCCCAGCTGGAGGAGAATCTCTCTTATGTGCAAGGTTTATCATGGACTGACACATGGCTGCGTCCCATCCTGGAGAAAACCACTTGTGACTTGGGGGAACTTTCAAGATAAAAGAGCCCTGTAAGAAAATGCTTTTACTGTAGAGCGTTTCATTATAATTACAATTTATTTTGAATCGGGTCTTACACCAAGAATTTAATCTAATTTTGATTATCCAGAGGATTTAAACCTCTTCAGCTCCTGTTTTAACTTGCATAAATAATAGTCCTATCTCCCTTCACTCAGATTCCCCAGCAAACCCTTCTGGCAGGCAGCAGCTCCTTTATTGTACCCTATTTCCAGAGCTATTGAAATGAGGATGTTGTGCAGAGTGTAACAAACCAAACACAGAGGTCTGGATAACTTTTTCCTTGAAGAAAAAGCTCCCCATGGCTTTTTTTGTTGGGGAAAACACTTTCTCTTGCTGATGACCGCATTACTCAGGGTGTCACCTTTAATTCCTACAGATTGCTTAAAGGAGGATCCTAAATATCCCTCTCTTAAGGGGCTCTTGCCAAGCTCAGTGCAGCCCTAAGTATGCAGTGAAAAAGTGGGATGGGAAATGAGAGTCAGAAAGGACCTGAGCCAGTTGCTGGTTTCCTTATTAACAATTAAAGCTTGAGGCAGCATCGAAGAGGGATGTGGTTGTCTCTGTCTGAGACAGAAAATTGCTTCTCGTTTCTGATGGATCCCGCCAGTCTTTGCCAAGGATGGGGCTGCTGTGGCCTTACCTGGAAAAACTCCTGCAGCCAGCATGGATTTTAACTGTGTAGATGTCTGGGATAAGGCTGCATCCAGAATGTGGAGGTGAGGGGTGAAGATATTTGGGCTGCTCTGCTCGTGTCCCAACCTTCAGAGTTTGTATGTTCCACCAATAACCCTCCTGCCACAAGTGCTTTGTGTTCCATTTACTGGAAAACCACCTGATAATGCTAAAGAAATCCCTTTTGGTGCCCACCACTGACAGGCAGTATAAAATATTGAATGATAATTACATGTCTAATTTATTATTTAGCTGTGTCCATTTCCACTGTATAAAACCAGCCTAAAGACAGGTGTGTGGTGGGTACAAAAACAATAAATATGTGATCTTCTAAATGACTGATGTGGGTTTAGCCGTGGTGATTCCAGACTGATGGAATGAGTGTGTCAAATCTGCAAGAAGAGGTAAAAAAAATCTTCTGCATCTCCAGACAGAACCCAAAACAAATGGGCCACCAGTTTTCTATAGAAATCTCTTCATGGGATCTGAAAAGAAACAGCAAAATCCCAGTTAAATACTAGTTAGACACAATTATTGTTCTTCCGTTAATCTAATTAAGCCTTCAATTTAGTGAGAAAAGCAATTAGCATCTGAAAAGCCGAGAGGGGTGGTAGAAACAGTGGAGGAGGCAGGTCCCACACAGTGGGAGAGAGAAAAAATGCTCTCAGTACCAGTGCAGAAGGGAAATGCCATCACAGTACATGGCCATAAAACCAATAGCTCCGCACAGCCCGTGGTCTTTAATTTCAGTGAAAACAGGAATTTTGGTTCCCCAAATTGATTTTGAAAATATTTTGTGAATTTACGATAGAGGCCAGGAATGAAAAAAAAATTAGAGAAGGGTTATTTTTCATTTTCTTATGGAAAAATGTTCCTCCCATCAGTTCTGTTCGTGATCTTTTTTAGTTCATTTTTGTGGTAGACCCGTGGTTTTGAGCTAACTCTGTACTTTCCATGAGGACTCTGGTTTCTTTGGATGAAATGCGCTGTGTTTTGGAATGATCCCGCATGGAATGATCCAGGGGTTTGCATGGATATCTTGTAGAGCAGTTACAGCAGAGTTTGAGTTCCTTCCCGGAGAAACAAGGCGAGAAAGGAAAGTGCCAAGGTCTGGTTTCATTTGTGATTTGCTGGTGTGTGGAAAGTCTGATGGAAGAGGCGATCCCGTCGCTGAGACTGCTGGGCTGCTTGGGAGCTGGGGGCACGGATTGGGGGAATGCTGCCACCAAGGCAAGGTCTTCACTCAACACAGCTTTCAATTAGTTAATTGTCTCTGCACAAAATCCAACTTGGGACAATATTTGGTAATAGAAGTGTAGAGACGCTGAGAGATTTTCTTTTTTTTTAGTGTGGTAGTTGAAGGAAAATACAATTGGAGACTCAGAAAACAGTGACAGGAATAAGCAGTTAAGACTAGGCAAGAAAAAAATGTTGGAGGGAGGGGTTGAGAGGCAGAATAACCACACTTGGGAATATTATTGTGTGGTTCTTAATTCCAGGACACGAATACAGTGATTCCAAAGGCGTTTGGAGAAAATATTGCTGCAGAGGGATGCTTTTAAGGGATCTGACCCAAATCCATATTAGTTGCATCCACAGAGGGTTTCAGAGTTATCCTAGCAAAGGCAGGATCCATGGGATGGCACTGAGGGATGGGTTGGCCGAGCAGTGAAGAGCTGCTGTAAAAACTGCCGAAATGCGAGCCCAGCTCAGCATTAAGAGGATCCCAGCCTGGAAAGTGCTGGGGTGGGATTATATCGAGTGCTTTCCACACACGAATGTATTTCAGAAAGTGCCACAGAAGTAATTGAAAAACATCAATAACCATTGATAAAAACACAGGACTGGACACGCCTGGAGGAACCTCTGTCCGCAGGAAGTGAAGAGTGAGGATCCATAAAGGATTGAAATGAATTGTTATTCTCTTGCTACTTAAATGAGATTCACGGGAAAGTTGCTGATTTTTGCATGAAAAGATGACCTTGTCCTGCCACCAGATAAATCTCTAAAGTCTTCCCACCCGTTGGGATTGCTTTATGGGAGTTGCGCAGGGAATTTATTTGGTCCTCAGTCAGGCAGTTTTGCTGGAAGCAGTGCGCTTAGCTGGAATTAGGGAACCCAAAGCATTAATTTTGCTCTAACCTTTAAGCTAAAAGTGTTTGGACTGGTTTAGCATTTGGACAGGAGCCTTAAAACCCCAAAGTGGCAGAAGTTGGAGCTGTGGAACACGGGAGGTGCATGGTATTTTCTGGAGCATGCTGATGTTTTGGCTGGACTTTGGGCTTGAGTTGTTGAAGTTTTAGTCCCGACTTCCTTGGGGTTGTTTTAAAGGAGCTGTGCCCCACAGCCCAAACCAGCAGACTGAGGTTGTGGACCTCAGCATCCTGGCCAAGTCCAGCTTAGGCCTTCAAAACAACTTCAGTGGGATTAACTGTTCTGTGGGCAATTTCAGAGTGCTTGGATTTATGGACTTCAGCTATTTTCTTGTTAGGTACATTAAAATGAAATTTTTCCTTGTAGTACCTATGGATTACTTTACTTTTCTTTCTCACCTTTATGTGTGGCTGGAGAAGTTGTGGACTAGAGACTAAAACCAATATTCTCCAGAGCTTCAGGTGTTGAGTAGGAAGGAGTATTAAATGGAGCACCTAGCGATGATGTGAAGGGTTTTAAGACCACCTGTGCAAACCTCTCTGGAAGAATTTGGGTTTCATGTGAACCAGGGCTGAGATTTGGAATCCTTCTAGGAGACTTAGATCTTCACTAAATGACCCCTTTTCTCCTTTCCTGAAGTTTTCTCTCCATGCCTGGGAAGCGAAGAGTTAGGACAAAGCTGTAGGAAGGGAAAGGAGAGGTGGAAAGAGTGGAGGCAAAGTGATGTGCACATTTGATTTTAGAATCATGGAATGGCTTGGGTTGGAAGGGACCTTAAATCCCATCTAATTCCACCCCCTGCCATGGGCAGGGACACCTCCCACTATCCCAGGTTGCTCCAACCCTTGTCCAGCCTGGTCTTGGACACTTCCAGTGATGGGGAAGCCACAGCTTCTCTGGACAACCCTCACAGGGAAAAATTTTTTCCCAATATCTAATCAAATTCATCCCTGTTTCCCAGGTGGAAGTTGCATGGTTAGGCAAAGGGTTGGCATGGCTGTAAAGATCCAGGAATGTTGGATGACTTGTGTAGTTTGAGAGAGAAAAAAGCTGTGTATTGGGATCAGGAAAGCAGGTGCAGGAGCGTTATGGGATTGGGAACAAGGACAGGGTTGTTACACAGTGGCACATGAAGCGAGGAAACATCCTGACACTGCTTTGTTGTGGGAAGCAAAGGAGTAGAAGTGGGACATTAAACTTGGGACAAAGAAAGCCAGAGGAGAGCCACTTGGATCCCGTGGGGAGGTGGGGCTGCAGGAGGCTGAATCCTTGGGTCAGGAGCTCTGCTAGGACTGGGCTCTGCTGTCTTCTCATGCGTAGCAAAATATTTCAGCTGTCTCTGATGCTGTGCTGCTGATTCCTGCCTGTCTGAAATCCCTGTCTGATCACAGAGCAACGTTTGGAACTCATGTTCCTGCCCTCACCCTTCCCATAAATTTTGAATTGATTTATTCAGCCTCCACCCCAAATGTCCAAACTGCTTTGGTGCCTGATAGTGACTGCTGGTCCCTCACAGGGCTCTGATCTTTTTTGATCATTTCCATCCCCCATCCCAGCAATGGGTCAGCTGGGAGAGACAGAGGATTCCTTTAGGAATCTCTGTGCCTGTGGTGGGAGCTGTGTTTGCACTCAGATCTCCTGTGGGCTGGTCAGTGGGACAGCTGAGTGTTGTTTGCACGTGGTGCTTCCTCAGACAATTTTTTTTAATGCTTCTGCTCAGTCCTCACTGGAATCCCCACATTCTTCCCTTTTCTCTCAGACGTGTTTGATCAGAGGCTTTCATGTCACTGCTGGGAAAGGCCTCACTCTCCAAAATGCCTCTGTTCTCGAAAGCTTTTTTTGAAGGATTTACCACAGAAGATCCCTCCACTGAGCCATAGTCCTGCTGGTCCTAGGAGGGCCCCTGATTCTGCTGAGCTTCCTGCTCCTGCTTTCACTTTGCAGTGCCGCCCCTGTGCCCCGAAAGCCCAAGGTAAAGCACCGACCTCACTGGGGACCAGGTCTGCAGCTCAGGGGTTTTGTCCTTTGCCCCAGCAGTGTCTCCTGCGCACTTTGGGAGGAGGGTGCGAAAGCATCCGGTGAAGCAGCAGCTCTTTGAAAGGATCTCCAGTGCCTGGAATGTTATAAATCAGCTCCTTCCCTGGGTATTAGCAGTGAGGGATCTAAGCCCCAGTGTCCCAGGGATTTGGAGGGTTTTCCTCTGACATTTAGAGACCTCAGAGCTCCCTGCAGGGACTGAGCTGCAGGATAGCTGAAGTCCCCTGTCCTCTGCCAGCAGACTGCAGTCACTACCCTTTCCTGAGGACCAGTTTCGTGGGTGGCATTTCCAAATCCAGCAGAAAATCCCAAGCTGTGTGAGCAGGGAGGAGAGGAAAGCCAGGTCTCTATTAATCCCACTTTAAGGAAACCTGGATGTGGAGGGGGATGCTGCTGGAAATTCCCCACTTAGCTGAGTTTGGGTTGTGGGGGACATTCCTGCAGCGTCCCAGTACTCAGAAAATGAGAACTGGGAGCGGGATGGGAACTTGATCCCTGGATACCTTTGGGATGAAAAGGCAGCACAGACGTGTAAATCCTCAGCAATATTGATGTGGGTATTGCCAAAGACAACCTGTCCATCCCTGACCACTGTGCTGTGAGCAAGGCTCAGCGAGGTTTAATGAGATGAGACTTTACCCTGACCTGATGCTTGAGACAAACCCAGTTTCATTTCCAGTCTGCCAAAGCTGCTGCAGCTCCGCCTCAGCTCCCCGACAGCAGATCCCTGCTGCTGCCATACGGAGGAGTCTCGCAGAATTAAGCAACAAACTTTTCATTTTAACCAACTTCTGGCCTGAGGAGTTCTGTACCTACGTTAGAGGTCTCAGAGGATGTTAAAAAATAGCTAAATATGGTAACTCTGTGCAGAGGGGCTCATCCTCAAGGTTCATCCAGTCCAACTCCTGCACAGACACCCTAAAATCCCACCCTGTGCATCCCTGGGAGCATTGTCCAAATGATCCTGGAGCTCTGGCAGCCTCGGGGTGGTGCCATTCCCTGGGGAGCCTGGGCAGTGTCCCAGCACCCTCTGGGGGAAGAACCTTTTCCTGATATCCAGCCAAAACTTCCCCCAACACTGCTTCATTCCCTTCCCTCAGGTCCTGTCATCTCAGTGACACTTGGATGCACACCAGGGTTTGTCTCTGCTAAAGTCCAGAGGATGTTTCTCTATTGAGCATCCTCATTGCTGCTTGAAAATCTGCTTTTTATCCTTAGAAGCTCCAGTTTGTCAAGTTTTTATCTTTTTTTTTTTTTTTCCCCTCTACGCTTCTAAGCAATTCTAGAGAGCAAAAGGGATAAGGAGACTAAAGCTGGTGGCTTGGGACTTGATAAATATTTTCCCTCTGGAAGATTCAGTGTTTGCAGAAGGTGTGTGATTGATTCCGCCGGTCGCTTAATTGAAGCAAAATGAAAAGCGAATTTCCAATAAACGAGACCATTACTCATCCGAGATCTCAAACCTGCACCCAGGCAGCCCTCAGCAGCCCTCGGGCCCCGTGTGAGTTATCAGTGCAAGGGGTGGGAGGATCTCTCCTTCCCGTTCCTGTGCGCTGGAGGCGGCCGTGGGCGCCGCTGGGGCGTCGCAACCTAAAAACGCTGCTGAGGGTTTTCACTCAGCTTTGGTGGGGAGCCACGAACACTCGGATGTTGCAGTGACAGGAGATCAAATAAATATCCCGGGAGATGGATGGCGGCGGGGGGAAAGTGGGGTTGGAGTCCACTCGCTCTGTTCCTTGATGTTTTGGGGGAAGTTTTGCTCGTGCCTGGTCGGAGTTTCGGTGTTTGGCAGAGCTAGGGGTTGACTGCTGGGTTTCCAGCGCGGTGAAATGAGATGAACAAAAAAGACAAGCGTGGCACTTAATTGCAGCTCCTCCTGGGACCAAATCTGTCAACCTTTAAACAGTGACACGACAGCAAACAACACAATACTCCGTGCAGATGCAGCTGGGGTGGGTAAAACGTGCAGGCAGAAGCTGGATTGGTTTTTATTTCCATTTGCTGTGAGCCTGGAGTCCGGGAAGGCTGCAGGCAGCACATCCCACATCCCTGCCAGGCACTGAGTGCCAAGTCTACCTGGCCAGCACCCAGAACTGCTCCTCCTGAATTGTGTCAGGAGACAGGAGCTGGTGATGAGACAGGGGGACAAGGCCTTGCCAGGAGTGTTTATGCAGCCAGGTAAAATGTCACTGAAGGATTCCACAGCCCTGGAAATGTTCAAGGCCATGCTGGATGGGGCTTTGAGCAACCTGGTTTAGTGGGAGGTGTCCCTGCCTGTCATAGGGGATTGGAACTGGGCGATCTTGAAGGTTTTGACCCAAATCCTTCCATGCCTCTATTATATGATTTTATGATTAGTGTTAATAGAGGGGTGTCCTCTCTGGGGGGAAATTCTGGGCAGCAAAGGATGGGCTGTTCTCGTTGAGCAGCTGCAGTTTCGTGTCAAAGCCCACTCTAATCCCTTCAGAAATCCTGCTGCAGTGCATGTGGGCAGGGTGGTAACTTGTTAGGAAGATGATAGGAGTTTGGGGAGTAAAGTTTAATATATAGCTCCTATAAAATATTATAAACGTGGCCTCCACATGTGCAAGCCAGCCCCCACACATGGCTTGGATTAGTGCTGGGGGTGGGTGTAGTGACCCTGCTGGAGAGGCAGAGCACCTTCAGCATTAACATTGCATCTCCTGAGCTAAAATGTGATCCCAGCAGCCTTAAAAAATGGGATATTCAACTTTACTCAGACTCAAACACAGGGAAGGGGTGTAATCCCAAATCCATGGGTGCAGAAGGGAAATCTTCAAGCTGAATGGGGATGCCACAGTTAAAAACCCAACCTGCAGCAGTGTGTTAGTGATGGTATTTCCTATGGTGGCAAAAGGATTGTGCAGAGAAATCAAAGAAAATGCAGAGCCTGAATTGCTTGCTCACAGAATCAAGGTTTGCCTTGAACGTGGGAATGAATTTCTGGGGCTGGCTTTTGTCGTGCTTTCTTTGGCAACCATCCCTGTTCCTCTCTCCCTCTCTCCCTGTAGCATTCCAGTTCAGGCTGCCAGGACATCCCACCCCAGGCGAGCAGGGCTGCCTTGCCCAGACCTGCGCCTTGCCAAGACCTTCTAACCAGAGTCAGAGGAGCTCAGGAAGCCAAGGGGACGCAGCTCAGGGATCAGCTGTGACCAGGGGCTGTGTGGCAGCAGCACTAAACAACTCTGGCCGATCTAATTAACTTCACTCCTTGGTCATCAGGCTCATCAGCTCCCCTCTGTCACTGATGTGAAAACCCACAGTGGCAGGAGAGCTTGGTTTGGGGGTGGGCGGGGATGTGTTTCATTCAAATAAGCAGGTCCTGCGTAGTCCTAATTCCACAAATTCATCCCAGTGGTGCCTGAGGCAGGTGAGCTGCTTGAATGCTTTGCCATCCATGACACTGGGATCTATTTTTGGGGAACAGCACAGGTTTCTCTCTGTGCTCCAGAGAGGTGCTGTTTTTTAGGGGGTGAGGAAGTGAGGGAAGGCTCACGAGCCCCACGCGAGTGTATGCAAGGTGCAATCAGAGGGTACAGCCCGCACGGTGCGTGTTTTTATGTGAAAACGCGTTTTATTGCATCTCTAATATTTGTGTGGTGACTTGCAGGTGTTTTTTTTTTTTTAAATTAATTGGGCTTGGAGGGGTCACACCCTTGCTGAGGTGTGTGGTGGCTGTCGGCGGCTTTGGCAGCACGTGCCCTTTTCACCCTTGGGTGAGAAGGGGATCCAACCCCTTGGCCCAAACCCAGGCAGCCCTGTCTCTCCGAGCCTGTCCACTCACTTGCTGTCTCCACAAAACCCACAGGCTGCTGAGGAAGGAGGAGGTGAGTGATGGCAAAGTTAGTTATATTTTCCAGTGGCTTTCCCTCGGCGCCGCCGCCATCGACCTCGGCTGAACCCACGGCACTCACAAAAATGAGAACCATTTCTCATCTCAAACCTGGGCCCTGGGCTCTGTCATTTTTTTCAAGAGAAATGCTTAACCACCTACCAGGCTCCACGTGCTGGGAGAGGCTGGAGAGCAGGTCCCAGCTGAGCTCCTGGGAACTCTGGGATGAAGCAGGGAAAGGAGCTGCCACGTGGAGAGCTGCTGCCCTTAGCAAGGCCAAACAACTTGTCCTCGCCCCTGAAATCTGGTTCAGTAGCCCGCTGGATTTTTCTGCCTTGTCCCAGCCAGCTCTAGATTACAGAGGAAGAAATGAAAATTATGTGTATTTTTAACCAGAGCTGCCCAAAATGTGGGCACAGCCCAGGGATTAATGCCAGTTTCATGCTCCACCATGGAACAATGCTTCTGCTCAGCTGCTGTGGTTGGGAGGGAGCAGAAGTGGCACCCAGGGTATCCTGCAAACCCAGCAGACTTCCTTCTTCCAGCCCTGTGGGTGTGTCAGCATGGCCCATGTCCCCCAAAATGCACCCAAACGAGTGGGAATACCCACTGTTGAATCGGGGGCTGTTTGTCTTGTTGAATTGTTGAATGGTTTGGGTCGGAAGGGGCCTTCAGGGTCATCCAATTCCATCCCTTGCCACGGGCAGGGACACTTTCCACTAGACCACGTTGTTCCAAACCTTGAAGAGAGGTGATAAAACCTGGGAATGCTCATGCAGCCTCTGGGTGTTGTGTTGGAGCAGGCTGGTTTGGGGAGGGTGTAAAATCATATAAACCTCAGCTTTGCCTCTCCCTTTCAGCCCCTGTGGAGGCTCAGCCTGTCAGAGTGGCAGCAATCTCCAAATTCCACTCCCTGGTGTCCCATCACGGCAAGGCAAGGCTTTAGGGGGTGGTAATGTAAGTCAGTGCCGGGTTATTTTGTCCAGCCTGAATGTTTCTGCTGAGGGTAATGGAGTTTCCCCTCCTTCCCCCCCTTCCTGGAGAGTGTTTCAGGGTCTAAAAGATTTTTATATCTATTAGACCCTGAATCTAATAATATCTATTTAATATCTGTTTAATATCTAATTAATATCTATTTTCTGTAGATACCACTCAAGTTTCTTCCAGACATCCCTTATGATAATCAGCCAATATCCTCCTTCAGAGCCATTTCAGTCTCCTGCTTTCCACCTCTGCTGTTTATCCAAGCTGAGCTCCAGAGCTGAGCCCTATTGAACTCCACACACTCTTTTCCCAGTCTGTAGAAAGCTGGACTAGCTTTTCAGCAGCCTGGGTCATCTTTGTGAGAGAAACAAAAAAGGTGTGTTAGAGGGCAACCAATTTATTTGTTTAGCATTCTGAGAGCAGCAGCCTCTTGTTTCCTCCACTGCACGTGCCTGTGTATAATAAATCTTCTGGGAAGCAGGGGTGGATAGATGGGGAAGCACCTTTAAAACGAGCCCGGGGTGCGAGGAGTCACTTGATTTGCTGAACGTCCAGGCTGCAGCAGAGTGCAGAGAAAATTGCTGTGGCCAGGATCGAGAGGCCTGAGGTGTTTGGCAGCAAGAGCTGTGGAGGGCAGGAAGTTTCCCGTGCTGCGGGTGGGAGGGAGCCTTCGAGGAGGTCGCATCTCATGATGTTTGGTTTGGTGTCGGGTGTCTGCCGCGCGGTTTGGGATCACACCCAATCTCCTGAGACTCAAACAGGGACCTGGACATCTGGAGCATCCCTCATCTGCAGTTAACAGGCTGCCTGTGGCCTTTCCCTGTGACTGGCACGACAGCACGTGATCCACAGGAGATGCCTTTTCCCAAAAAGCCCCAGCGCGGGTTTGTTTTCAGCCCAGCTGTTTCTGCTGCCTGCAAAATACACTACTAACTCCTCAGCTTAATGCCCAAAAGGATGCAGCCACACACCCCTCCAGTGGCACTAATAACGTAATGTAAAACGGAATTAATCCATCTGCTAAACCCCAACATGTCACCAGATAATTATCAGCAACACACAATCTCCTCCAAGGAAGATCTTATTCTATTAAAGAGAAATTGGCCTACACTTTAGCTGCAGGAATGACAATGTGCTCTTTAGATGAGATTTCCAGTCTTGGAGTTAAAGCATACAGAGATCTCTGATAAGCAGCTTTTTTTTTTTTTNTTTTTTTTTTTTTTTTTTTTTTTTTTTTTTTTTTTTTTTTGCCTAGAAAACTCCGAGGTTTATTTTGAAATAAGGCGATTATAATTATTTTCAATAAGATTGTTTTTGCAAACTTGCATCTGGGGTTTAGATGCTGTCTAATCTCGCACAGTTAAGAGTTCTTGAAGGTCAGGTCTTCCTACTCAGCACAGAGCTCACGGACTAACACAGCAATGAGTGGCTGGAGTGAGCCTGCAACACCTCTGCAAGAGTTAATTTGCAAATCCCACCTGAGCTGAGTAATTAAGGGATCCTTGATACACTCCCAGGGATTGTGAATCCAAGTCTTGGTAAGAAGGATGTGATCACCTGAATAATGAGCACGGGGGCACTTCCCTGCCTTGCTGGGTGATGTGGGAAGGATCCTCTCTCAATTTTCTTACTTTTTGGCAGCGAGGATCGTTTTGCTGTCCCTGTCTCCTGAGCACCCTGAGGGCCTTCACTGAGATCAGCATGGGATAAATTTTTCTGGATTTATTGGAGGGATGGTACCACCCCACTGCACTCCTGGCAGCTGGTACTGTTCTGTAGAGTTTTCCATGTGGATCAACTTCAGCTCACTCTCATTAGGGGCCTTTAAATGAAGTAAACAGTCACTGTCCCTTTTTACCAGACTTTATAGCATTGTTGTGTGAGATCCAGTGGAGGAATGAAGTTTTCACACCCCTCCTCCAGCCCTGATGGGGCTCTGAGCAACCTGCTCTGGTGGAAGGTGTCCCTGCCCATGGCAGGGGGTTGGAACTGGATGATCTTTAAGGTCCCTTCCCACCCAAACCATTCTGGACCACGCTGACACCTGACTCAGGACCCTCATGTTCTGTCTTCTCCTTGGATGATGGAGCTGCCCAGCCTCAGCTGACCATCAGCTGAAATCCCACTCCCTCCTACAATTACTCCAAGCACAGATCAGCTGGACAGATGTGGGATGTTTTGGCTGAGCCGTTTTTTCCCTAAAACACATCAGCATGAATCCCTGCCAGAGGCAGGATGGAGGCTGGAGGGAGCTTTGGCCCACCCTGGCTCCCAGCATCTCCCAGCCCTCTGCCAGCAAAGTTTCCAGTGATCAGTTAATGGATGAATGAAGGAAATCATCTCTATTTCCCCCAGGAGGAAAAGGGGCTCCAAGATTTTCAGTTCCCAGGAGCTTTATGGAAGGAGGTGTCTGGATACAGGAGAGGGACACAAACCAGAGCTGTCACCTGGGGCAAAGCTCAGTGTAGGTACAGCCCCGTTACAGGACACCAGAGACTCCACGACGTGGGGCTGGCAGGAAAGACCTGTTCTGAGGGAATGGCATGAGGAGTGAGCCTTTATAAGCTGAGCTTTGTGCTGAGGTATTTGTTTAATAACCAGAAATTTGTTTAATAACCGTGCGGCCAGATGTTGGTGCTTGGGAAGGCAGAAATTCCCCGGGCACGTGCAGCAGGAGCAGGTGAGGTCTGCAAAGCCCTGGAATGACGGTGAGAGTTTATGAGCCCTTCTCCAGAGACCCAGAAAGACTGGGTTTATATAGTTTTATTCTTTTTAAAGTATGAAACTCTTGAGTGTGGGGACCCCTGTTCTGCCCCAGCCCACGGGGTCTGGGCAGAGAGGAGCAGTGCATGGACAGCAACAGCAGCTGGGTTTCTCTCTCCAAGGATGGGATGGGATGCTGGTGTTTCCTTGATCTTGAATGCCTGCTCACAGGTAGCCAGAGGCCTCCAGCTGTGGACTGGAGCTGTGTCTGAGCTCTTTCCACCCAACGAGCATCTCTCTTCCCGTGGCTTCCATGCTCCCAAAATCCCAGCGCAGCCATGAAAGGGCTTTGGGATGCCAAGGCAGAGGTCAGGTTTTACTGCCTGGAAGGGGTGTTTCAGAAAAGACACACGAATAACCTGTGGGAGCAGGTCCAGAGGAGGCCACGGAGCTGTTCCAGGGCTGGAGCCCCTCTGCTCTGGAGCCAGCCTGGGAGAGCTGGGGGTGCTCACCTGGAGAAGAGAAGGCTCCAGGGAGAGCTCAGAGCCCCTTCCAGGGCCTAAAGGGGCTCCAGAAGAATCAGGGACCGACCTTTTAGCAGGGCTTGTTGTAATAGGACAAAGGGGGATGGTTTTAAAGTGAAGAAAAATGGATTTAAAATAGATACAGGAAAGTTTTTTACAATGAGGGTTGCAAGGTCCTGGCACAGGATACCCGGAGAAGCTGTGGCTGCTCCTGGATCCCTGGAAGTGTCCAAGGCCAGGTCGGACAGGGCTTGGAGCAACCTGGGATAGTGGGATGTGTCCGTGCTCATTGCAGGGGGTTTGGATTAGGTGACCTTTAATTGTCCCTTCCAACCCAAACCATTCTGTGGCTCTGTGATGGGTGGGAGGCTCCTGGATAATGGTTGTACTCATCCCACCTTCCCCAGCTTCCAGCATTTCCCATTTGGCTTCCTCAGAACACCAATGGCAACCCACGGGAACACTGCAAACCCCTTGGAATCCCTGTCCCTGGTGACTCTGTTCCTGCAGGGCTCTGTGTCCGTGACAGACGCATTGCCAGGGATAAGCTTGGCCGTGACTGGAATCTTTCCCTGCTCTCCTGCAGGAAAGAGGGTCCCTTACGGCTGTCAGGAACGTCACCCAGATGGTGTGACGTGGAGCCGGGGGTGCAGGCAGGGTGGGCAGCGGAGGAAGCGTGTTCTTTTCTCCCCCAGGCAGGCAGAGCAGGAGCTCCAAATTGATTTGGGAAGGTGCAGGGGCTCAGGCACTGTGGATAATCCCTTTCCTGAGCACAGCTCACCTCTGCGCTCTCCTCCTCCCCTCTCCTTTCTCCTCAGTGACTGATTCCCACCCCCTCCTCTCCCCTCCCCTCTGCACATCTTTTTAGTTTGCCTGGTGATCCCTTCTGCAGCGGCCAGTCTGTCCTGCAGTTCCCTGGCTTTGTAGGTGACCTGTGCTGGGGGACAAATCCTGCTGCTTAAAATAACATATTATACACAAAAATACTGATCAGGAACCAACAGCTCCCTAAAGGCACCGGGGATGGGGGACACCCCCCTTGCCAGTCCCTGCAGCATCGGGAGGAGCGCTGTGATGCTGTGGACTTTTTGGAGGAGAGGGATTTGGGTTTATGTAGTTATATTTATAATTTATATTTATATTTATATTTATATTTATATTTATATTTGTATTTATATTTATTTCCAGGCATTTGTTTTCGAAGCAAGGCCACACAAAACAGGGACTTTCCAGTAGAGCACAGAGTGACAGGACAAAGGGGAACCGTTTCAAACTGCAGAGGGAAGGGATAGATGGGATTTTGGGAAGAAATTCTTCCCTGTGAGGGTGGTGAGGCCCTGGCACAGGTTGCCCAGAGAAGCTGTGGCTGCCCCTGGATCCCTGGAAGTGCCCAAGGCCAGGTTGGACGGGGCTTGGAGCAGTCTGGGGGAGGGGGAGGGGTCCCTGCCCATGTCAGGGGGTGGAATGAGATGAGCTTAAAATTCCCTTCCAAACCATTCCATGATTCTATAAAATTTCCTGTGAGGGCTTATTGATTTTAATGGGGGGGTTTTGTGCTGAAGAGCAGCTACTTTGTCTTCGATCAGAGGGTAAAATGATGTACTTTGCCTTTTTGAATGAAATTTTGCCTTGCAAGGAGTGTTTTTTCTGCCACGTTCATTTAAGGAAACCCAAAGCAAAGCCTCCCCACTGACAATAAAGAAGCCTCCCAGTCTCATTCACAGAAATATCCAAATATGACGTTTTATCAGCTTGAGCAAACACAAACAGAAGCCCAAAGTTGTGGAACTTGCTGTGAATCAGAAGTTGGGGTCCCACATAACTCTGGTTTCCGAGCCTCAGAGCACAGAAACTTGGGGTTTCAGACCCAAACTTTCCTGTGACTCAGGTGGGAGCTGGGATTTCAGGTCACGTCTGATTTGACAGGAGGACCCTGAGCTCTCAGGCAGCAGCAAACCCAGTCCTGCTGGCACCAATTTTCTTTGAAACCTCAACCCTTGTCAGTGATTCTTCTCCTCTTGGATTTTCCAGCTTCTCTGCTCCTTTTAGGCTGCAAGAAAGAGCAGAGGCCAGGCTTGAAGGCGCATTGCAGGGCAGGGCGTGGGTGTCCAAAACTCACTGCCCATGGAGGTGTCTTTTGGGGCCTGATCCCCAAAGTCCCCTCATGCTGACAGAAGCCTTCCCCTGCCCTCAGTGTGTTTCTGCTCGTGGGTTCTGTCAGGGCTCTGCTAATTATCCTCCTTGATTAATTGCTTGGTATTGCTGCTGTGTGTTGAGTATTTGTTAGTCCAGAGATGCAGCGGCTGCTGTGTCCTCCTGCCCTGTGCGTTTCCCCCTGGCCCTGCTCTCCCAGGAAAAGCAGAGGCTAAAGAGGGACAATCTGCTGAATGACAGTGCCACCGCAGGCCCCAGGCCCTGTGGTCACCTCTGCAATTAAACCTTAACGAAGGCCAGGCCTGGCTGGGCAGGAGATCAAGGCAGGTGCAGCGGATGGAGCCAGTCTTGGTGGGTGCTTAGGAGCATCCACCTCCAAATTTGAGGTTGCTGATGGTTGAGATCTTCCACCCTGCTGATGGCTGGAACCTGTCTTGGCTTTCCAGGTTATGCCAGGGATAGGAAGTCCACCAGGCACCAGCTGTGGCTCATGGCTGTCCCCAGAACTTAATTCTCAGCTCCCAGCTAACGCCCTGACATGGTTTGGGGTAGTTTGGGCTGGAGTTCACCCCCAGCCAGCAGTTTAGTTCCTGGTAGGAGTATGGACATGAACTGGTTTAGGAGGAAAGGGTAATATAAACTCTGATTTATTGCTTTATCTACAGATGTAGCCACCCAGCTGTCCAGAAAACACGGGGGGAAAAAAGGGTCTAGACCTGACCTTCTCCCTTCCAGCAGCTGCTCCTCAAAAACCTGCTGGGATCAGGTGTGAAAACCACAAGGCTTGGCCATTTTTTGTGCAATTTCTTCATCATCTGGACGTCCCTCTCTCTCATTAGTGAATGAAGTGCCCTCTCCTCACATCCTTTCTTGAGACTTAACTTGCACTTGGCCAGAGGCCTGAGCGTGATCATTGCAAATAAAGCTTGCTCTACTGAGCCTCCCATTAAAGCAGCTGTATTTATTTACAAGAGCAATAAAAGAACCCTCAGAAGCCTTATGAACCCATTGAATTATCCAGAAAATAGTAAATGTTGTTTCCCATGGAAAATTTATCCAAAGACTTAAGACTGTTTTGGGTTTTTTGTTGTTTGTTTGCTTGCTTTGCTGTCAAAAATCAGATATATGGGGGAAATTGGGCTTTTTTGCAAGTGCTTCATTCAAAATCCCCGTTCCCCATCCTAATAATGCTTGATGGGAAATTTTCAATTAGCCCCGATCATTATCAACGTTTTGCAAATTAGGGAAACTCAGGCACAGAAGCGTAATCATTTGTTTATGGGCGTTGTGCATGTCAGAAAGCAGATTAGGGCTGTCCCCTGGGCGATTCCTGATAGCCTGGCCAGTTCCACTGAGGCCTCTGGGTTTGCTGGAGCTGCTGAACTCCGCGCAGGCTTGCTCGGAATGAGAAGAGGCTGTTTGTTCAAGACTAATTTTAATCATTTTTGTGTCTTTAAAGTGGAAACCCTGTCATAGATGTGGGAATCCGAGCTGTCCTTGCCCGCAGATGTTCCTCTAGCTCTGGCTCAAGCCAGGTCTGGTCTCAAACTCAGGTGACGTGGGAAGTGTAGAATGTGTGACTTCAGTTTTCCAATCAGACCTTCATGCTGCTAAGGCCTTAATTTTGTTTGATCTCCTAAATTAAACTTTGAAGTGGAAAGAATCTTCCAAAGCAGAGGGAAAAAACAAAAAAAAAATCCCTAAACTCTGTGTCTCATTTGTGGTTTATAGGAACATGGAATGGTTTGGGTTGGAAAGGACCTTAAAGGCCATCTCATTCCAAGCCCCCGCTGTGCTCAGGCACACCTTCCACTAGACCAGGCTGTTAACTGCAGCACTCCACAGCAGCTTTGATTCAAACCGTAACATTTGGCAGGTGATCAGTCCATAAATATCCTAATTGCTGATAGAGTTTTAAATTAAATGTGTAATGAGATCCTTCTTCCCCTTTTCATCCTTTTAAAAATTTTTTTTTGCTACAGTTGCAGACGGAATCTTTAAAATTTTTTTCTCTTTAGTGAATCGAGTCGGAAGGGGAAAGTAAAGTACAAAAAAACGGGGCTGCAGTTCCAGAGCTCGATTCAGCTCTGCTCAGTGCCTGCTCCTGCTTTATTAATTGTGAGAGCACTGCTGCCCCTCATAGGTGTCGAGCTGGCTCCGAGTCCCTGGGGAAGCTCATCTGTTTGTGTTGGTGAGGAAAGACACGGCAGGGTTGTTTGGACAGATCCTGGGATGCGCTAATTAGAAGTTAAAGATCCTCATTCTGGCACGAGACGGGAATGCATTAGAACAGGGAGCACTTTCTAATGCTTTGACTCCTCGGCAGCACACGCTGCATTAAAGCCCGTGGTGTTTCTTTGATCCACGCCACCAAAATAATTCCAGGGACGAACACAAATGAGGGATAATAACTAATTTAACTGGACTTATTGGAGAGCGACACTGCAGAAGATTAGGGTATCCAGAGCAGACTGTAATTGCTGGGAGATTGGGGTCTGATGCTTGTTTATCTATTCTATTAATCTCTCTCTGCATCTGTCCTTCTACTCCATCAGTTGCCCATTAGCCATCGTTTAGCTCCTGTTCCTGTCTTTTCCGCCTTCAGTGTCTCACCCTTTCTGTCTGCTTGTTAGCTAGAACAGATGTAAGGAAATTGCATTCTGCACAGAAGGTAAATGGGAGCTCTGAGCGGGCCAGATTTGGGTTTTGAATGTTCTGATGTAACTTTGTGGGAGTTAAAGAAACTCTTCAGCGTTCAGAGTAGCACCGTGGCAGCAAAATTGGTCCCTCGCCAGTGATGCACCATTCAGTACCTGTTAAATCATCTCTGCAGGATGCTGGTGGTTGAGTGAGATTCCAGGTTTTAAGACACTGGGATCGTGACTGGGATTGTGTCCATTTCTGGGGAAGCATTTTCCCCCTTGTAGCTGTTTCTTTCCTTATTTTTGATTCTCTTCTTGCGAGCCTGACCTGGTGTTGAAGTGCCTTTTGTAGGGGAGTGCTGGGGGGTGAAGAGCCAGGACAGGTCTGGGCAGAACGTAGTGGACTTGCTAACATTTGCCACCTGTTCATCCATCCGTCCGTCCATCCACCATCCATCCATCCATCCATCCATCCATCCATCCATCCATCCATCCATCCATCCATTATCCCGCTGAGCTACTCTGTGCCTCTTCCTGTTCCTGCCTCTCCGTGTGCTCTCCCATTCCTCTGCCTGTTATCCCTCTGCTCTTCTCCTCGGCCCCAGACTGTTCATTTAGACTCCATTTACCTATTCATTGTTGATTTTGTGCGTTAAAATCCCTGCCCATCTTTGCTTAGCTAATGGGGATATTCAGTGGATCTCATTTTGTAACAGGGCGTTAATTAGACTTTCCTAATGGGACCCCTTTGGAATCGCACGTTGCATCCACAAGAGACCTTAATGCTCACGTGGTTTGGTTTTTTTTTTTTTTTCTTGTGGGAACCAAAGGAATTGGACATGTTTTCACTCTGGTCTTGAAGCCTGGCCACCAAGCTCTCAAGAAACAACGTGCACCTCACGAGCAGGGCAGTGAGTTCCCCCTGTCTGTCACCAAAAACTCCCTCAGTTCCATCGAGGGGGAGCCCACACTGCCCAGGAGGAACAACGAGAGGGAATTAAGGAGATGTATTGATGTGTCTCTGCAAACTGCAGAAAACACAGGCCTTGGGGACCTCTGGGAATCTTGGGCTTGAGTATTCCTAAAGCTTCCATGGATTTTTGCCTGCGTGTTAAAAATATTGCTAACCCCTGAGGAAATTTAGTGCCCGGAATCAATGAACATAACACACAGGTGCCTAATAATGGAAAATGGGATTGATGGGTTGGGCTGGTAAAATCACCCCAGCAGTTAATTGTGCTGCCACAACAAGCATGTCAATAAAGCTCCCTGCTGACTCCTGCAAGGATTTAGGGATACGGCAAGGCATCTGGGAAGACAAGAGTTGGGTTTGCCTCAGAAGTGTTGGAAAAGAGGTGGGAATTCAGCTCCAGCAGGGAGTGTGTGTTCTCTAGAATAGGTCTGGGCACTGAATCAGGGACAGCACATGGCAGCACATCCCACTCCCAAATGCTGGAAAGATATTCCCCAAAAACCCCGCAGCTCCAACCTCTCGTCTCCCTCCCAGCTATTCCTGGCTGCTTTGGGGCACACTGACAGACTTCCTGATCTTTTCCAGCTTGGTAGACGGAAAGAAAGTTTTCACTGGATTTCAGTTCCCTCTGGATCTGACCTTGCACTGATTTTGGAGTGTGAGAAAAGCAATCCAGGATTTCATGTTGGTCAGGAATGACAGGCTCTGAGAAGGAATAAAAGGTGCTTTTCTTTGCCTGACCCTTTTATGGTGGCACTGAGACCACGTGTGAAAGGAAGAGAGATTCATTTTGTGGGAGGCAGCATCTGAGAGACTCTGTCCTGCAGGAAAACCTCCCAAATGATGGCACCTTGGGAAGGTGAGCTGGTGCCCCATCCAGTCTCAGCAAATCACCGTCATCTCACTCCTTCTTGGAGCAGATCAAGCTGCCTCTGGGTTTCTCTTCAGGTGATAAAGTATCTGGATCTCTCCTGCTTCCCTGCCAGGCTCTGAGCTGGGATTTGCCTCCTGGATATGTCTAACAGAGCCATGAAGCAGGAGAGAGAGCAGGATTGCACCAGGCTGATGTAGCCAATCTTTGGGTCCTGTGCTCAAGAAGGGTTTTGCCTCCTCCATACCACATGGGCAGGAGCGGGGTTGGGATTGTGCTTGGGAAGAAAACACCCGGCAGTCTTGACTTACAGGTGCTGCTCCTTTTTCTCTCTGTAATTTGCTCCATCAGGGGTTTGGGTTGGACCTTTAAAGATCACCGGGTCCAACCCCCCCTGCCACGTTCTTCAACGAGAAAAGGTTGCTCAGAACCTTGTCCAAGCTGACCCTGAATGTTTCCAGGGATGGGGCAGCCACTGCCTCTCTGGGCAACCTGTGCCAATGTTTCACCACCATCATCATCAAAAAATTGCTCCTTATATCAATGTTTTATGAGCCTGAACTCTTTGTTTGCTCAGAGGTTCTCCTTGTTTTGAAGTTGATCCTCTTTTTTCTTCCTTAAGCTGCGAGCTCATGAGGCAATCAGCTGTTGGTTGCTAGGCTGCAGCAAGCCCCAAAGTGCTGATGGAGCCGGGCTGTGTCTGAGAAATTTGGGTCTGAGGCCAAATTTCAGACGCTCACAGATTTCGGGGCAGTCTGGATGTGACTCTTCAGTTCTTTCCCTTCATGGGAGGTGAATCTCTAATCTCTTCCTCAGCTCTTTCCAGACACGGGGATTTTGGGGTTGCGGATCAGATCCACCTCTGTGTCTCTAAATAACAATAAGGGGATTATCCTGCTTGGGGGGGTGGGAATTGGAGGGAGGAGTGGGCTCTGCAGGAGACTCTCTGGGACCCATATGTTGGGTGGATGGTTAATTTTTGCAGTAGGCCAAAGACCAGCAAATCTGCCTTGCGTCGACGCTGGGTGCCCCAGATCCCGTCCTGCCCGTGGTTTATTAAGGATCAGGAAAAAAAATTGCTGATGGTGCCCACTCCATGGAGAGGGGGGAGCTGTCTGTGCAAGTCTATTACATCTGGGCTTCTTTCCAGCATGAATAAAAGCATTCTGTATGTCCGGAGTTATCAACGTATTCTTTTTTTTTTATTCCTGTCAATTAATCTGATCTGAATGAGTCGCTGCTGCTCGTGGAATAATAGCCTTGAATGTAAAGTCTTATTTCTCATCAGCTTTGTGGACTACACTCTGAAGCTGCTGGCCCTGGAATGATGCTGTTCAATTATTTTGAGCTAAATCAAGCCCTCTGTGGCCTAAAAACCTGCCAGCCTTGCTGAAGTAGCTCACTGGTGAGGAGGGAGCATCCCAGCTCCATCCCGGCTCAGACACTGCTTTTCCAACCGCGTCCTGGCTCTTGGCACCTCTTGCCCTTCTCCCCGTGCTGTTTATTTTTCCTTCCCACAGCAGAAAGGCAGAGGAGCAAACTGCACCAAGGCTGGGTTGTTCATGGCTTATTGAACAATTAGTTTCAGCTCGGGGTCTAATCTTCCGGCATTTCTTTGCTTGCCTTTGTGTGCGGAGCGTGCCTTGGAAACTTGTTGGCTTCAGGTCTCGTGTGGTGCTGGGGGGACTGGGCTCAAACTTGGCTCAGAGGGATGCAGTGCCCAGAGCAAAGCAGGTGTGCACTGCTCTGGCTGCTCTGACAGGAGGAGAACTGGGGCCGGAAACAAAAATAAAGGAGAAAGGCTGCAAAAAAAAGCATTACGTGGTGAAGCCGCCTGCTCAGGCTTGGATCTGCCCCTCTGGCATTCCTCTTCCATCAGCTGGCTGAGGTTTTCAACCTTTTAACCCCTTTTCAAGGCTCTCTGTGGTTCCTGTGGCTGGTGGGCCGTGTCAGGAATGCAGGATCCGCTGGCACCCGGCTCCCTGGAATGCTGGGAGGGTGCAGGGAGCCCGCCAGGCACCAGGACACGTCTTTGCAGGGTGGGACAGTGCCAACACCCTGCTCTGGCACCAGAACAGGGCTGCACGGGCTCTTTGCTGTCTCCTGAATGAGCTTTGCTGCCGTGTGCCAGGAGCTGGAGCGTTTGTGCTTCTGGAGGGGGAAGGGTTTGGATGTTGGCTCCCAGAATCCCAGGGCCACCCCAAGGCTTGGGACTGGTGGACAAACCTGACCGAGAGGAGAGCTGTGCCTGATTTCTTGCCCAGCATCTTCCTCACTTGGGCTCTGCTCCCTCTTACTCCAACCTGCCACATTTCCCATCCCCAGCGTTTGAGGCACTGTTTATTTGGTTTTTTTTTTTTCCATCTGTAGCAATTCCTGACCTCTCCCTACACAGGCTTGCACGTGAATGGATTTTTTTCTCCCACATTTGGGCTCCTCCTGCCCTCCCAACCCGAGCTCAGCAATCTTGCTACTGTTCACTACTCCATAAAGAGGGTTCAGTTCACGTGACCCCCCCCATTAGCTGCTCCAACTAAAGCCTCGGGCAAATAGTCATTGAGGATTTATTTTTATTAAAAAAAAAAAAAAAGTGGGATTAAGTATTCTGATGAACAAGAATAACATTAGCAGCTGTGCCTGCTCAGCCAGTGTGATCCCATCCCTCATATCATAAGCTGATTGCCTGGATGGGTCAGTGAGTTGAGCCAGCACTGCTAATGCTTTACATGTTGTTTTCATAGTGCATGAGGAATCTGGGAAGGGTTGTGATTTCCAGAGAGTCTCCACGGGTGCAGAAACCCCTTCCNGAGGATTTATTTTTATTAAAAAAAAAAAAAAGTGGGATTAAGTATTCTGATGAACAAGAATAACATTAGCAGCTGTGCCTGCTCAGCCAGTGTGATCCCATCCCTCATATCATAAGCTGATTGCCTGGATGGGTCAGTGAGTTGAGCCAGCACTGCTAATGCTTTACATGTTGTTTTCATAGTGCATGAGGAATCTGGGAAGGGTTGTGATTTCCAGAGAGTCTCCACGGGTGCAGAAACCCCTTCCTCAGATGCCTTTGAGTGTTGCTGACCACACCTGAGGGTTGTGACTGCAAGAGAACACCTGGCAGAGGTCCTGTGCATGGCCAGTGTCTGCTCCCTGTGACACAGAAGGTTCTCCATCACCTGGAGGGGGTGATGGGGAGACTGGGGAACCTCAGCTCAGGTGGGGAGAGGTGACCTGGGGCTTTCTGCTGGGACAGTGTGAAGCTTTTCCCTGGGCTGCAACTTCTGATGGCTCAAAGGGAGGCACAGGGTGTTGGGAATGGGGCAACAAAGCTCCTGTCACACCCTGAGGAGCAGGGAGTGAGTGATGCTCTGTCACCCCCTGACACAAAGCTGAGCAGTTTCCTTGGGTCACTCTCATTTCAAGGTGCTCAGTTATTACCTGAAGCAGTAAAATCCCTTTCTCTGTCCCCACAGCACCCAGAATTAAGGTTTCTTCCCCCTGGTGAGCAGGCCCCAGGCCCCCAGGCTCTCCCTGGTGGCTGCTTGTGTCCCAGTGTTTGTATTAATGATATCAACACTCACCTTAAATCCTGCTGATGCTGAACCCTGAGCTGGCTCCTGCTTCACAGGGCCTTGCCAAGAGCCGTGGGATGCCCTTTGAAGACGGGGAAGCAGGAGCCATAAAATTATGTGGCCTTATTAGTGCTGTTATTATTTGTTCTCTGCAAACATCTGAGACTCTTCTTCATCCCCCCCACCCCTGCTCCCAGCTGCTGCGGCAGCCTTCAGGAACCTGCAATCAGAGGCACCACTCAGCAGCCCCAAACTGCACGTGGGGCTCCTGGGGGGGGTTTGAATTCTTGTCCCCTTCCCAGATTGATCTCTCCAGGAGGGCCATGTGTACCTCAGAAGCTGCTGTGCCACGTAGCTCTGCTGCCAGGAGATAAATCCCAGCGTGGGCATTCATCCTGGCAGAGGGGAGCATCCTCCTGGGATGCCACCTCTTGGGAGCTGGGCAATAGAGGCAGAGGAGAAAGCCCAGTTTTCACTGGAAATCATAGAATTGCAGAATGGTTTGGGTTGGGAAGGAACTTAAGGATCATCTCATTCCAACCCTCCTGCCAGGGGCACCTTCCGCTATCCCAAGTTGCTCCGAGCCCGGTCCAGCCTGGCCTTGGACACTTCCAGAATGGGGAATTGACAACTTGGAAGCCTTTTTCCAGCTGGAAAGTGGTCTGTACCCTGCAGATCTTGCCCTGAGGTGTGGGAAGGTCAATGAGGTCTTGCTGGCTTGCTGTGGTCCTTCACCCTCATTTTTGTTATTTAAGGCTCTGCCTGTTGGAAGTGGAAACTCTCGCAGAGGCAGTGCTGAGCTACATTTTCCTTGAGGGATTGATGCATCTCCAGAAGGCAGATCCTACATCAGCAGCGTCTAGCTGAAAATCTGGGTTGTTTTTTGTTTTTTGTTTTTTGTTTTTTTTTTTTACTTTTGGAGGATTTTGTGAGTTACCTTTTCAATGTATAAAGACAAGACTCTGACTTTGTCCAGTTGTCAGTCTGGGCTTTTCTCTTTAATCCTGGAACATCTTGCTTTATTCTAGGACCTCTGTTTCTGTGCTGCACACTAGAAAAATTGCAAATATTACATTTCTGCTGTCCCTAAACTTCTAAGAATTTCTATTGGATGCAGGATTTCCAACCCATGGCAGCGGTTGGAACTGGATGATCTTTGAGGTCCCTTCCAACGCAAACCATTCTGTGATTCTATGATGCTTTCTCTCCATGGGGAGGACACTCTAGCAGGGATGAAGAGCAGAGTGTGTTTGTCTTCAGAGCGTGATGGATGTGGTAGGAAATGCTGCATGAAGATGTTGCTCCCCTTATTCTGCACAGAAAAACCCTTTTTGGTGATTGGAGAGAAGCAGCTGCTCTGCTCCAACAAAGCAGAGCTTCGCTGGTGCTTCAGGAAGTTGTTCCACAAATATCCCTTGGTCCCTTGTGAACGAGACCCATGCAAACATTGTGACCTGTGAGCTTGGAGCTGATTAGAATTTAAGAGGCAAAGAGAGTCAAGAGAGGCTCTCCCAGGTGGGGCAAATATCCCACACCCAACATAGAATCACGGTGGCGTTTAGGCTGGAAAAGTCTTCTAGAATCATGGAATAAAATCATGGAATCATTTAGGTTGGAAAAGACCTCCAAGATCATCGAGTCCAACCATTCCTCAGCACTGCCAAGGTCACCACTGACCCATGTCCCCAGGTGTCACATCCACATGGCTTTAAATCCCTCCGGGAATGGTGACCATGATAATGGGAATGGGATCAGAGCAAAGAGTGGACCTGATGCCTAACCCTTGGCCTGCATCAAGAAGATGAGGAATTCATACAAAACGTTGCACTGGGACGGTCACGTTGAGTTGCTGTGGATGATCCCCCACCCCTGCATGTGTTTAATTCATTTTCTGAACCCCTCCCCCTATCCTGACCCCTCCAAATCCCACAGCACTGGCACCCAAACTGCACCAGGGCAATACCTGTTCCATACTCTAGTCCGGGAGAGAATTGGAAGAGAAAAAAATGGGCAGACAAAGGAGCAAAAGACCCACTTCTGACATGGGAGATTAAATAATTAGCAAATGTGGCAGGAAGGACGATGAAAAACAAGCGCAATGATTCATGTTTTATGTCTCCTACTGTACAGAACACTTTAAAGTGTCAGACAGCACGACAGTCACTCTTTAAAGCCAATTAAAGTTTTATAATAAATAGAAGCTTTTTTACTTTTTTAATCTCTCTCTCCCCACGTGATAGTGATGGAGATCGCTGGAGAGAGCTAGGTGATGCATTTGCCAGAAATCCACAACAAATGGGTACAGAGACCTGCTTTTCAAAAGCCTCTTTTATGCCAATTATTTACCTTCCTTAAATTCAGCTCCGGAGGGGAAAGTAGCCGTAATAATATCGCATTTTCTCATTGTGCTTTTCATTCGAGGAGATTACAGCTGATAACCTGGAGAGGGCAGGGAGAGGGGCTCTCTTTTCATGCTCGGGCAAGGTGATTTTCGGGAGCTCGGAGAACAGCAGAGCAATACTTGAGCTGGCAGCAGATTTTGGGACCCCCATGGGCAGGGATTTCATTTGGAGAAGGCAGGTTGCTCTGAGCTCTGCAGGTGGAGGTGGGTTTGGAGGTCAGGTGGGGATCCAATTAAGTGAAGCAGGGTCATTTTGGAGGCCAGGAGAGCAAAGGATGCCAGAGAAGGAGCTGGAATTTATTTTCTTTGTGCGCCATCTCCCCGAGGCAGACTGGTGCTTGTTGACCTCTTGGACTGGCGGTACTGGAAGATGCTGTAAACTGGGAGCAGGTCTGGTGAAGGCTGTGCTGAGGAGGGGACACTGGAGACTCTGGTTTTGTAGCTTTTTCCTTCCCCTTTAAGGCAACGTGGACTTGCACAGGATTCCTTTCACCAAACTCCTCCTTGGCAGCTCCTGCTGCACAGCTCATTGTTGTTTTGTCTTTGTATTAATGGTACTTCTTGACAAAAAGAAAAACCAAAAGATAGGATTTCCCACCACTCCAGACTGGGGGTAAGATCAAGTTCACAGCTCTGAATAAAGGGATCGTGCCTTCCCCAAGGCTGGGGAAGAAGCTGTGGATGTTGCTCTTCTTTGAGCCACCACGGCCTCTTCATCCTCCTCTTTCCCCATTTCCTCTCCCATCGACAGCGCTCATGTTTGTGCGCCTTTATCTCACACGCGCAAAAATACACCTCAAACCAATTGAAATGTTAATCCAATTAACATCCAAAGAAAATGAAAGGACGCTGAAATTAAAGGTTCCCCTTGCTGTAACCACCAGTCTCCCTCGGTTTGCAATATCTCTGTGAACCTCCTCAGACTGGAGCCCGCGATTCCCCGAGCGGCACCACTTTCATGTTTTGGAGTGGGCAGATCTCAGATGCAGCAAAACAGCTTCTTTGTTCCATATCTCCTCAGCTTTATTCGGGTGGGTGATGAAATTATTCCATAGCTTTGCTGCCAGAGGGGAGTTGGAGGAGCGGTGTTCCCGCTATTAGGCAAAGATCCCTTTAATTGGACAGAGTGAATATTCACTCCTTAATAACGCCGGGGCTCTAATCCTTCGTTAGGTGGCTTCATTCCCCCCTCCCGAATGGTTTTTAATGACCCGTTGCCTACATCATTAGTATCACAAGTGCTGACACCGGGAGGAAATGCAACAATCAAAGGGAGACCCTCAGAGGTCCGGGAGCAACAACATTTTCCATCTCCCCTTTGTTGTGGAGAACGTCGTGCACGGGTGCCCTGCACCACCAAACCGGCTCCAAGTTCTGGCCTCCCGCGGTGGGCAAGGGGAGGGTTAACTCCTGCAAATTGCAGGAGCTCAATTAGTTCAATTAGGAGCTTGATAACTAAAGCAGCTCTTCCTGAGCACCGTCTAGGACCCGTGGGCTCTGCCTGCAGGCTCTGAGCACTCCCACGCTGCCCCGTTCCCTGGGGCTTGCAGCTTTTGAGGGCAGCCTCTCTTCCAGAGGGAAGGTGGGACTCCCACTGTCTTTACTCCATCCTGGGCTGTAGCAGCTCTCTCTAGGAATCCATGCCATTACTCCAGCGTATTCTTGAAGGCAGAGTCTGGTCCAGAGAGTCCCAACTGGGGGATATTCCATGAATCAGAAGAAAAATGGTAAAATCCTTTTCTTTTCCCCCCTCAATTTTTTTTCAGTGTTTTTTTGTGCGCCTTCCCAGTAGTGCCTGAGCAATAAGCACCAGTCACATCCATCCATCCCCAACTGTAATTTTTTTTTTTCCTGTGTGACAGCACTTGCCTTTTGATAAGCTCAGAAGGAGACGAGGGGGTATTAACATAACAAATCTGTGGCTGTCTCGAGAGTTCCATGTTGCTGGCATGTCACAGGATGTGTACACTGAGTGCTGCTCAGTTCTCATTGTTCTAAATCCACCCTGTGTATTAAGACCTAATGAATTACTACCTGACAAATTAAGCAGCTGCTGCAAGGAGCCCGTGTTGGCAGTGTCCTTCTCTCCCTCCTCCTGTGGCATTTGAATTTCCCAGCTTTCATCCTCATGCCGTCAGTCTTGGGAAACACTTTGGTGACTCTGCATCACGGTGAGTGTGGCAGATGCTCTGCAGAGCCACTGAATTAAAGGTACATGTGGTGACACTGGAAGCTGGATGTGGCCAGTACGATCCTTTACGAGGTTTTTAGGCTTAAAATGGGAGGTTTTGTTTATAGAATCGTGGAATATCTCAAGTTGAAAGGGATGCACAAGGATCACAGAGTCCAGTTCCCTGCGAACAACCAAACCTGGGAAAGGGCACAGGGAAAGGCTCTGGTCTATCCCACCCTGCTGCACCCAGGAGAGAAAAGCTGCTCTCCCTGCAGTGGGGGAACAGCCCAGCAATGCTTTTGACAGCTGTGGAAGGGGAGAAGTGACTCATCTCTCTGGGTTACATTAGATGAGAGAAAAGTGTTTGTCTAAGCTAGAATTTAATGAGAAAATAGGGGTTAATAACCTCCAAGTCCTGGCTGTTCTGGGAATATTAGCTTCAGTTTTCCTGTCGTTTTCCATCTAATTTATACCAGGGTGGGTACAGCTCACAGAGATGCCCCAGCTGTGATCTCTCCCTGATGCAGAATAGGGTTGGGCTCAGAGCTGTCGTCTTCTTCCACCAAGATACAGGATGCTGCTCTGGGGGAAAAAAATGTTTACTCCCAAGTTTTCTTTCGCTTCCTAAAGTGCTAAGTGATTGACTTCCCAGTCTCCTCGCACTGCAGACAGTGTTTGTGCAGCTTTTATTACCCGAGCTGCTCCGGCAGAGGAAGTTCTGGGCCATGGGTGAACCACTCGTCTCTCCGGAGCGTCTCGAGCGGCCGCACGTCTCTCCTTTCATCCTCCTCCCGGCTGTCTCCTCGAGCTGCTGCAGGAAGGGAGGCAGACTCCTCTTGCAAACCACAGGAAGATGCTTTTCTCCTCCACCCCATCAGGCCTTTCACGGCTGGCACCTCCACAGTGCGTGTCAACCCAACCCTTTCTCGGTCCCGCATCCTGGGTTAGATGCCACGTGGAGACAGACTGTCTCAGCCTGGCAGGGGGATGGATGGTGTCATAGGTGATGGGCTGTTGACACCTGCTTATCTTTCCATGCCTGGTTGCCTCAATCTCTTGATTAGATCAGCATCTGCTTCCAGCAGCTTCTCTGCTCTGCTCTGTGGTGCTCACTGAGGGCTGCGGACAGGAAAGGGTGAGGAAGGTGAGATGCTGGAATTTAGGCTTATGAGGTCTAAGCGTGATGCTGGAGTGATTTATAATTGCACCAATCTCCTCCCACAGACCCTCAGCTCTTGAAGGAGCTCCTCGTAGGAATACATTCATTGCCAGGTGGGAAGGCACTTGGAGAAACTTGGGAGGTTTCTAGTGGAAGGTGTCCCTGCCCATGGCAGGGGGTTGGAACTGGGTGAGCTTTAAGATCCCTTTCAACCCAAACCACTCTGCGATTCTGTGATTCCTTTTCCTGGGAGGTGTGAACCTCCAGGCTGGGTTTTTCTTTTGAGCTGCAAAATCAGGCACACCTCAAGCGGAACATGTCCAGATAGAGGGGCTGTGACACTGCCCAGGGACAGCTCCGTGCTGCTCTCTAAGCCACAGAACACAGGTGATACCAGCTGGGTTATCACCTGCTTTCAGACCCGTAGGAACATTATATCCTTGAAAACAGACACGTGGATCCACAGGTACCTTCTTACAGAGCCCAAAATAACACCAGGGGCTTTGTCTGGGCTGAGTTCACTGGGCTGTCGAGCTGCAGCCTCCCAGAACCAGCTCCCAGGGCAGGAACATGTTCAGCTATCCGTGTACAACTCTCACACGCAGGGAACATCCGAAGGCATGTTCTCCCCTACGCGGAGCTGGAGGCAGTCCTGCATTTTTCCACGGCTCCTGGATCCTGGCAGGCTTCCCCCCGCCCAAAGGCTCTGACTGTGCCTGCTTTACAGGTGCCACACACTGTCTGCAAGCACAGACGTCCCACAGAGGGATCTCGTGTGGCCAAGAAGCCCAGCTGTCCCCAGTCTGGGCGCGGTGGCTGCCCCTGGCAGGCACAGCGGGTGACAGCTCGGCGTGTGGCACCAGTCACGGCCACCCTGAGCACACGGGGGGCTCGGGAGTGATGCAGATCAGCCTGGATAACGTTTGTGCACCTTGGGGGCAAAACAGGGATGTGGGAGTCCTGCTGGCTTGGCAGGGACAGGGGAGGAGTTGGAAATGCTAAGGAATGCTGTTATGGCTTGCTGTAATGTCACAGCTCTTTTTGACCCCTTCCATGCACGGAGTCAGAGAATAATTGGGGTTGAAAGGGACTTTCCAAGGTGTAATTCAACCCCCCTGGCATGGGCAGGGACAGCTCCCACTAGACCAGGTTGTTCAGAGCCCCGTCCAGCTTGAATTTTTCCAGGGGTGAGGCATCTACCATCTCTCTGACCAGTTTGTGCCTCACCATGCCCACTGTAAAAAATTTCTTTCTTACGTCTAATTTGAAGAGCCCCTGCCTGTGTAGCTGTGCCTGAATACTCCTTCCCTCCCCAGTGCTCAGGGAGAACACCCCCAAATTCACCAACTCATTGTCCTGGTCCAGCTGGGACCCCGCTTCCCCACAACAAGCGGTGGGGGCTCCCTGGTAAAGGTGTTGCACCGCTGGTGCCTCTCTGGCAATAAGGTGAAAGAAGATAATGGAACCTCTAAGAGCCTCTGGCAAAACTCCTGATCCTTGGAAGGAGTTATTTTAACTTTCTGGGATCTGTCAAGTCTAATAAAAGACCCAACCACATGAAGAGGAACAGCTTTACGAGCCAGTGGGGACTATTTCTTGATTTATTTACTTGGTCTGCTGCAGACAAGTGTCCCTTTCCTGCGTTTGATGGCACTTTCATGGCATCACCTTTTTTGCCAGGCCATGTTTAATCATAACCAGCAATGACAGCAGTTGAAAAGCTTCTTACAGCTGATACAAACCAAACCCAGCTTCCCAGTGTCAATGCACTGCTTTCCCCTTCCCAATCCAAATGCTCTCCCCCAGCTGACCCTGTTGAATCCACTTGGTTATTTTTCCTTCACCTTACCACCTCTATGTCCCATCTGCATTCCCACCGTGCTTCCCTTTTTCCCTCCCTTCCTGTTGCACTCTGACCCCGTAACCTCTGGCCATCCCTTCTGTGATGCTGATCCCTCTTTGTCTTCATTCACTCTTGTCTTCCCTCCCTGCTCCATCCTTTCCCCAATCTGTTCGAGGCTCCGTTCCCACTGCAGACACTCTCTCAGCTCTGGAACAGCACATGACACTCCTGGCAGTCGTTCTGAGCTTGGCTGCTGTCCCCAAGTTGTCTAAGGCTCTTCTGAGAATGATGAGAAGCTGCTGTGTGCCTTCAAAGTCACAGCTAATTGCATTAGCTCCAGATCATGTAACTCCTGTAGATGACAGCTGCCAAATTTAGAAGCACTAGAGAGGTCTTATAGAATATGACGGGGATGGTGTTCTGGATTCAGCAGAAAGGAAATCCTGGGTGTTTTCAAAGGCATTGGTGGTGGGTTCTGTGTTTTTCAGAATGGGTTATGCCCTTTTAGTCTGTCTTTAGGGGAGCATTATCCATATTATCTGTATATTACCTCTATTATCTATATATTATCTGTTTATCAGCCCATTCTCAAGCCCAGCACTGCCCGCCATCCCCACTGAAACTGCTGGGTGAGGAGGAATAGAACCTGAGCAGAGTTCACCAGAGCAGTGCACACTCCGTGCTTCCACATGGAGCCAAGCTCGGCCTCTCGTTTGGCTGGATTGACCCTGTGCCTCCAGAAAATCTCAGGGTGCCACAGTGCAGGTGGCTTGTGACCACTCCTGGAGGACTTCCTGATAGCTGTCCCAAGGCCTTGGGGAGTACCTGGTGTCCCTGTGCATAAATACAGCACTTTTGGGTTAAAAACACCACGGCAGCACGACTGGTGTTGCATTGCTGGCATGGCTGGTGCTGCTCCACGCCCTTCCCAAACCTCTCTCAGCTCCTGTGTCTCTTCTCCTCCCTGTTTTTCTGGTGGTCTTTGAGAGCAAATTGTAGCACCAAACCATCTCAAACCCCAAAACACTTTCACCAGAGGCACCTTGGTGTTCAATACTGGCTTTGAGAGATGCTTTGCTCATCTCTGTCTCAGTGCTTTTATATCCCCGTGTTTGCAGAGCTTCGGAGAAACGGGATGAAATTCATCCACCTCCACCAAAAGCTTGAGGTGGTTTGGACTAATATTTCCCTCTCCCACGACGCTGAAGCCATAGCTGGGAGTTTTCTCTCTGCAGTCAGTCTCACAAGACCAGCTGCTGTGTTTTCCTCCTCATGGAGGATATTAACAACATCTGAACTTGAGAACACAACTTTCTCTGGGGAAGTCAGAGAAAAGTTCACAGAAGGGGGCATCCTTTTTCTCCGAGATCATTGATGATTCCTCTGTCTGGAGCATTCCTCTCAACATGAGAGCAAAACAAGCATCCACAATGCAACAGGAGATCTAAACCCCATTCTGGCAGTGCTGAAATGAAGTCTGTGATCACCCAGTCCCTGTAGCTGGAGGGCAAAAATGTCACAGCCAGGGTGATCGGGGATAAGGCAGAAATTTATCTGCTGAGATCTTACCCAGCTCTGTTCCCGTTTATCTCAGGATCAGATACGGACTCACACCCCAGCATCACAAAATCCTCTGCTTTAATTTGGCCTCAGAAAAAGACACTCATAGTAAGAGACAAGATTAAACACAGCTCTTGGCCAGCTGGCTGCATGGCTTCTACTCCTCCCCGCGCTTGCATTTCTCCCTTTGGAGGAGACCACAGGAGATCTCACAGCAAGCTTAGCTCCAGCTCCGTGGGAAGACCAAGGAGAAGTATTTTAAGTCTTGTCCAATTCCAGGTCACCCGAGGTCTCCGAGTCCTGCCGAGCAGGATGATTGGTGTGAAAGGATGAGCTGCTTGGTGTTTGCAGCTCATTTGTGTCTGCTCTGTCTGGACACTCTCACAAAGTGTTTTTTTAGCACTCCTACAGATGATTTTTTACCAGGTACCACAGTTAATGTTCATTTTTGCAATGAAACTGGACTCTGAAAAGTCAGTTTATCTTCTCAGACTGAGAAATTATAATATGGGGACCATGCACACAAGTCCAAAGAACTTGAAATTCATTAATTATCGTGTAGAGCACTTGCATCTGATGGATGGCTGCATCTGCAACCCAGGCAGATTAGGATTGAGATATCTGAAGCCACCTAACAGATTTAAGAGAAATGGAAAAAAAAAAATCCCGACCATAAGTAAACCCTTCCTGCTAGTTTGAAGGAAAATTATTTTAAATCCCCTAATCGGCTCTGAGATGAACCTCTAAGCAACATGTTCAAGGTCAGATGGGGACCCTGTCACAAGGGGGGTGCTAACCCAGATCTGTGGGGCTCCAAGCATGCAGCATCCTCTATTCACCTGCCTTAGGGAGCAGGTAATCCCTCAGAGTAGAGTTTTCCCTTGGAGAAGGGACCATAACCACTCTCTTCCCAGCACTCCGCAAGGTCATTCACTCCATGGAAATCATCAGCCACTTGTGAGCCAGCTGAGAATATTAAAAATAAATAAATAAAACCCCCACAGAAGATGAAACCTTTAGGAAATTTTTGCTTAGCTTTCCGTGGAGTAGGTGAGAGGAAAGGCAGCGACTGTCCTGCCTCACGGGAGTGGTGGAGCCAGTGAATGTCACTCTCATGCTTCCCACGTTTTCCAGCCAGACGGCTCAAGGCCGTGTTAATCTCCCTTCCCTGCATAAGCCTTTCCCAAATCCCTGTGCTCACAATCCCCCCATGGTGAGCGATCACCCTTGTTAGGGAAGGAAGAACTGAGGTGCAGATCCGGCAGGGCACAGATGGGAACTCTCGGTACATCCCCAATTTCCCCACTGAGAACTCGCACCCGGAGCTCTCCCATCAATAATCGTGGGCAAAGGATAAATTAGTGATTTGTTTTATGCAGAGAGAACCAGAGATAAAAATAACCCAGCAGATACAGTTGTGGAAACCAAGCTGTGGCTCTGGGCTGTGTTTACAGTCAGGGCAGGGCACGGGGATGCTTGGAGGGAGCCATTCCGAAGGTGACTCCCAGTTCTCCCGATGACAAATGGCTGCAAACTGATCCAGCAGATTCTTCCCAGCATGGAGCAGGCTGAGGGATGTCAGCGGTGCTCGGAGGTGAAGCGAGGGCACTCCATGCCAGGGGTTTTTCCGTCAGTGCCCACCGTACTGCCACATGGACACGGAGCTATTCAGCGTCTCTCTCAGGCACGGGGAGCTGGTGCACGAGGTGCTGCCGCGGCCTCTTGGGATGTGGGGAAGGTCACTCGGTGTAGTTTACTCTGTGCTAATTCCCCAGAGATGCGAGTCTGTTTGCTGTATCCCTGCTTCTGCTCCTGGATGCCTGAGAAATGCCGTGATACCCTTCAGCACGGACTGAATCCTCCCAAGCTGCCACTGCCAGGTGAACTACAACAGGGAGAACAGGAAATGTGGTTTATAAGGGAGAGATTTTTAACACAGGTTTAAGAAGATTTGTCCAATCCAAGGTGGCACAAATGGTGTGCAAGGTTCTTTAGGTGTTCAGGACTCGGTTCTTCTCTGGTGACACACGTGAACCTTTGGGATGCTTGGTGGTGAACCCAACGTGCCCGGTTTGCCTCTGAGATTTTTCAGGTTTGCCACTGAGCCAGATTTCACATCTGAAAAATCTTTCTCATGTGAGCTCAGATGGCTCAACTTCTGGCTGAGATGGAGCTGTGAAGAAACTGTGAAAGGAAAAGCAAGGGGATGGATAGGTTTGGAAACAGTCTCGTGAAGCAGAGGCAGCGTTGAGGGGAGGGAAAGCTCCGTTTCCTTTTCAGGTCAGCTCTGATTTTCCTTGTCATCGTCTGGGCATTGGCAGCCCCTGGAAAGGCATCACTGTCTTAGGATGTGACTTGATGATGTCTCGTGTCTTCCAGAGCCATCTGGACCACGTTTAGCTCAATATCCCCAGGGGTTTATGGCGAGCTGGAGATTGGTTGGGCAAAGCTTCAGAGAAATCACATCTCGGTCTGTGACGAGCTGTGCTCAGAAAGGAAATCCCACAGCTTGCAAAACCCCATTACCTTCAGAGAGGGCCACAGCCATGTCATGTGGGCACGCTGGCAGAGCTGGCCTTGGAGATGGCCAGCCAACCTCTCCGGGCATCTGGAGCATCCCACGCTGGCAGAGGAGGAGCGGTATTTGAGCAGGGCTAGACCAAATGAATCCCAAAGCTGATGAGTGGGAGGAGTGAGTCCTGGGGTCAGGAATGGATCGGGATTATGTGTCTTCTGTTGCGAGCTGAACTCGGATTTAGAACCTGAACTTTGGAGAAGTCATAAGCAAAATGTGGAGCCTTGCCTAAGCTCAAAGGCTGCCCCTGCTCTCTGTAGGAAGCTGAATCCAGGCTGGAGCACATCCAATATTTACCCGACAGCCCTAAAGTCGAGGATTGACTCAATTATTAATTCAAGACCATAATGAAAGGTACAATACAGATACAATTTTATGCTTCCCATCTCTGATTCCTCAGTTTAAAGACCCAAGCTTTCAAGAGACAACAAGACCCAAATATCTGAATTTTACCATTCACCCTTTGTCCTTTCTTTGAACCTTTGCTTCTTTTTCATAGAATCCTGAAATGGTTTGAGTTGGAAGGGGCCTTAAACACCATCTCATTCCAGTCCCCGTGCCTTGGGCAGGGACACCTCCCACTAGAGATTTGCCATCCGTGGTCCCCTTTCTGCTTCCCTCCAGACAGAGATTTCACTGGGTACAGTGGCTGTATCATAGGAAAAAAATTTTAAAATCTCATTTCACTGCTGCTGTAGAAATGAAGCTCAGGAGAGGCTGGATTAGTCTGGGCTCAGATCTGAAACAGGAGACAGGGTGGAGAGAGTATAACCCTTTCCCTGGTCCTACATGCTACCTTGCTGACCTGGACCTGACCCTTCCTTCCCTTCTGATGTTTTCCTAGTCGCCCTCATCTCTCTTCCTAGGAGAGATTTAAGGACAGATCTTTAACGTGCAGCCTGATTTTTGGGTTCTTTATGACCTGGAAGTGTGGATGGGACAGTGACTCTCCCCTAATTTCTCGTGCACATCCCTCCCAGAGCCTGTCTGTGTTCCAGCAGGACCTGCCGTGCCTGCAGCCCTGCCTTTGGCTCTCAGTCAGCCCTGGCTCCTGTCCAAAGGCTCGCACCAGGTCCGGCATCGCTGGGACGGACTGCCAGAAACAATCCTCAGATCTCCCCGCTCTTAAGTTAATTCAGTGCTCTCCGTGGATTAATTCCAGAGCCAAAGACAGATATGGAGAGTAGTAATTACCTCTCTCCCACACGTATCTGTTCCCCGAGACGGCGCACGGTGTTTTTGCGTCGCAGAAAGTTTCTCAATGGATGAACTCCTGCTGTGCTGCCTAATGAATTTCGAAAAAAAATGGAGAGGGAAAAAAAGGGGAAAAAGGAAAAAAAAAAAGGGAAAGAAGGGAAAAAAAGAAAACAAAGGGGGAAAAAGGAAAAAAAAAAGGGGAGAAAGGGAAAAAAAGGGGAAAAAACCAAAAAAGGAAGGAAGGTTCGGGACATTATTGTAAAGAAAAGAAATGAATCAAGATGGGAGGGAACATGCACCTTTAGGATAATAGCTGGACTTGATTTTAGATGTCTCTTCCAGCCTTAATGGTTCTATGACCAAACTTGTTCCCAGCTAAAAATCCCACCATAAATCCCCACCCCAGTTTGCTTCTCTGTGATCTGTGCCCTGTGTAAACGCAGCTTAGGTGTCAATTTGAAGCGCCCAGACACAGCCTAGGAATCCCAACACGAGACTTGAAGCATGGAGAGAAACTCCAAGGAGACTTGACGGCCTGGAGAGCTCCCTGGGTGGAAGGGACGAGGAGTCTGCCTCCTTCGCTGCTTCCCCTTGGGGGAAAATCACCCTGCTTGGCTTTGCTGCATGCCCCGTGGCTGGGTTGGGGCTACAAAACCACGTCGGATGCCCTGGTGCATGTCCAGGTGGCCCAGCCAGGCTGAATCCAGGCTGCTTGGAGAGGGAGATGCTGCTGAGAGCGGCTCCCCTTCCAGGCACACATGCGGGCGGCTGTTTTTAGAAGCGAGCAGATGATGTGCTAATTAGAAACAGGGCCAGAGCCATCCGGGCTGGTTTCAAGTGTCGCTCCTTTCATCAGGACCCAGACGGGAAAAGGAGCTCCCTGGCTGGGGAACAGAGCATCTCCCTTTGTTGGGAGGAACAAAAGTCCCACAGAGAGAGCTGGGAAAAGAGCACCGGGGCTGGAGGCAAAGAAAGGCCACATCAGTTCTGTCAGAGCTGAGGGAAGAGGGGGAGGAAGCTGGAGTCGAGACTTTGGGGTTGGTGCTGTGACCCCATGGGGAGTGAGAGTACCAGGGTGCACTCTCGGACTTGGTCCCTTGCATGAGGGCAGGAAAACGCCTGCCCTGGGAGCAGAGGGTTGGGTGGGTTTGGCTCACAGGACGTGGTTTAGTGGTGGGCTTGGCGGTGCTGGACTCGATGGTCTTTGAGGGCTTTTCCACCCTTGGTGGTTTTGTGACTCTGTGGTTCCGAGGACCCATCACACGGGTCAGTATTTCAGTCAGTGCATGGTACCGGGTCGGATGGGAACGTGAGGTGTGTCCTGGCTGTTATTCCAGCCTCACAAAGGAAAAGGTTTCCCGTGACCGTTTCACATCCTGGTTTCGCTGTTGAGTTTGACTCAGTCCTCCCGAATTGCTGATCCTGCTCAAAGGCAAGCACAGAATAAGGCAGGGGAGGCAGGGGGTCCAGACTTACCCTAAATCTGAAGCCTGGATTCTGTAGTGCTCCAGAGTCACCTCTACTTTGCTTTACGTGCTGTCTGCATAAACTCCAAGCTTCCTTTCAAGCCCATTTTCCTGGTGCCTCTCCTAAGGACAAAGTTGTACCATGCAGGAACAGCCCGTCTGGGGAATCCCTGCGTATCACAAATGGAGGAGAAAATATTTGCTTCAATTCCTGCAATTTTCGGTTTTCTGTCAGCACAGAGAAGTGAAAAAACTCTCTGTGGGCTTTGTCTACAGCCCTTTGAAGTCAGTGGGAAAGTCCTGTTACTTAGGGAGGCTCCAGGCAATGTGCAGAGTAATTTTCTCGCAGCAACATCGGGTGAGTTTTATTTCAATCCCAAAAAATCCTTCCCTCCTTCTGCAAGGGCAGCATCTACCTGCCACTCCCTCCGTTTTTTTTCCATGGTTCCTTTTGCTCTCTCTTTCATACTATCCATTAAAGTCTCACAAACCACACGGGGGTTTCCAAGCACACAATCTGAAGCCTTGTAGTCAACAAGAAAATTTTGGCAGACCCTACTGAGGCAAGAATGAGATTCAGCCCTTACACCCAAGTTTTCTTGGTGAAGGGTTTGGCAACTGGGTGGTGGTTCCCGCTGACAGCTCTGGGAAAAAGGGATGAGAACAGAAAATCACCAGGGATTGAAAAGGGTTGTGCCCTTTCATAGTGCAAATTCACGCAGAGGCTCTTGATTTACCATGCTCCTGATTAAAAAGGCAATCCCACTTCCATGATTTTCATGTCAGAGTCATGGTGGGATTCTTGGGGCTGTCCTGTGCAGGGCAGGAGTTGAACTTGATCCTTGTGGGTCCCTTCCAACTCAGGATATTCTGTGATGGACCCAGGGAGATGAACGAGGAGCAGGAAAAGCAGCTTTGCAGCCCAGACCACCGAGCCAGCACCTTCCACAAATCCTCAGTTCACTTTGCCCTGAACTCTGGAGTGGCTTGAACTCCATCTGCCCCCCTTCAGAGCAGTCATTTGCTCCATTCCCATCCTCTCCCAGCGAGCTGCACAAACCCTCTTCCTTCCCTGCTTTAAATAAGTCCCTGTTGCTCTCTGGGCTAATAACTTTCCCCTCATTTTTGCAGCTGTGAGGTTGCTTGATGGAGAGGATAATAAGTATGTCTGAGCTTTCAACTAAAAACCCAAACCAACTGAAAAACAACCCAACCAAAAATGAAAACACCCAAAGGAGATAAAAAAGAAATCTTCGCTGGAGAGAAGTGAACTAAAGTTTCCCATGCAGAGCAGCAAAGCAGCTCTGCAGCCTTCTCTCTGCCACTATAATCAGAAAGGCATTTCTTTTTTTTTTTTTTTGTAGCAGCGTGCATATCAGCACTTAAAAAGGGAAAATAAATTACGAGGAGTGGAGCTGGAGGCAGGAATCATCTTCTAGGAAAGAGGAATGAAGCCTGCAGCTCCATTTAGTTAATATGTTTTCACGAGGCGGGGGTGCTTGAGCGTTTTATATGAGCTCCTAAGCCGGCTGCCACCGCTAGCAGGGAGTTTCTAGAGGTGGCACCACGGAGAGTAAGTCACTTGGAGAGCAGGTGTTATTTCTAAAACAAAGATTATGGTTTATGGCATTGCAATTACAGACTTCTTCCCGGCACTGTTATTGCTACTGCTGTTGGCTTCTGCATTCAGGCAATGTTTGGGTTTCATTTCAAAGGAGAAATTGATGATGCAGTTATTATCCCTTTGATGAAATCCCACTCTCGTATAAAGGATGCATAAAGTTCTGCTCCCTGAATACGTCTGGCAGTCAAACAACGGGAGTAAAGTTGCTTGTGGTTCCTTTTTCTAGTTAGCACTTTGCCTAAAAACTTACCCTCCACCCTTCCAGCTATCTCTGGGGAGCCCAGCCTGATTTCTTTATGTCTCTGGCACTTCATCAAATCCCCAGCATCTAAATCCATGTGCCTTCCAATCAGGCTTGGCCTCTGGGGCTTGGTTTCTGACGTTGCACGTGGATTTAGTTTTGGGCATTGCCTTCTACTGCTCCTCTTCTCCTCCCCTTCCTGGGTGCTGAGCAAAGAGCAGTTCTCAGGCTTTCCAAATTTAATGAGGTTTTCCTCAGCCCTCAGTGCATTGTTATTTATAGAGGTTTCCAGGAGGAGAACTCATAACTGGTGTTCACCAGAGCAGATGTTCTTTGGAGAGGGTTGTTGTCTGCAGACGGTACCTAAAATATCTGTTACTTCGAGGGGAATTTCAGGGCAGATGCTGGTTTTTTATGGACTCAATGCTGTCACCTCCACTTTTATCAAAGTAACTCCTTGCCTGCTGGTCAGCTTCCAGTCTGGGAGGTGGAGGAAAACACAGGCAGTATTTGGTGTTTCCAAACTGCAGCCATTTGGAGGCAACGGATTTGATTTTTGAGATTTCAGCCCTCATCCAAGCAATTTTATCTCACTGGGATTTGGCAGTACACTGCCTGGAGGGAAGGGGAATGAAAAGACAGGATATGGCCTGGTAGTGTTGCTTGCTGAGAGCAGGAAAGAGCATTTATTTGTGTCCTCAACTATTTGCTTGAAAAATCAAGGTACTAAAAGGGGAGATTAAAGCGTATCGTAAATACTAAGGGAAGGACTTGCCTGGCTTTGCAGGCAGTGCAGGAGCCCTCAAATCCCCACAGCTTCCAGGAGTTTTAGTCCTCTCTTGTTTAATAGAGACCTGAAGGTGCCTGGGAAATCACAAGCAAAGCCTGGCTCCTAATGGTTGATGATATCAGAACCACGGTTCCAGTTCAGCGGCACCAAACATTCCACGTCTGATAATGGAACTTCCTGGAGCATTCAACCAGAAAAGTAGAAACCAGATTGAAATAAAGATGCTACTGCCCCTGCCAGGCTCAGGGAGTGGGGTTCTGCACAGGGACACCCAGCCTATCTCAAATGCATCTGGACTCTGCTGCTGTTGTTACTTCATCGGAGCGTGTCTGGCCAGAGATGAAATAGCTGGATACTGGTGAATGCATCATGCTGGCTTCTGACTCCCGGGTTTGAGTCTTGAGCAGGTCAAAAGGAAGGAAAATTTCCTTTTTTTGGTGTGTTTTCTTATCCCAAGGGTGGAGTTTGTCCGCATCGTGTAACCAGGCTGACGATTTGACCTCGGTGGATTCAAGTGTGCAAGAGGAAGCCAAGGCTGTCCATGCGTGTGAACACAGAATCAGGCTCTGGATCCTTCCTCTAGGATTTTATAAGAGCCAGCCAAGCATTATCTGCCTAAAGTAGCTTCATTCCTTATTATTATTATTATTGTTTTCAGCACAAAGCCAGCTTTTTTACCGAGCAGGTTTTATTTTCAGAAGAATGTGGACTGTGCAGAGATTTCTGGTATTTCTATCAAAAGCAAAAAAACAATGGAAATAAAGGAGGAGAAGAATACTGGAAAAGAAAATATACCAGCTGGGATTGGTGATCGCTGTGGTTTGGTTGCTTGTCCTCCTCTGCTCCAGCAATAACAGCCCCCAATTTGCCAGAGAATTGCAATTTTCCTCGTTTAAGAGAGAATTTGCCAAGTTCCCCCATTTGCCAGAGAATGACACGATGCCACATTTCCTACCTCTCACTGTGTCAGGTAAGGAGGGATGGTGTTTATCTGGAGACCTCAGGCTGCACAGGAGCACGGAATGTGAGGATAAACTTAAGTTGCAGCTTTGAATGAGCCACCTGCATAATAGAGAAACATCTTTTTTGGGGGGGGGATTTCTCTGGACACATCCAGTATCTTTCCACTTTCCATAGCCGAAATCTGTTCCTGCTGTGCGTTTTTCAGCAGGTCCTTTTGTCTCCCTCTGCTCTCTGTAACCCCCTTGGAAAAGTTCCAGTGCCCAGGGGGAGATCTCCCGAAGCCTAGGTTGTCTCCAAAAGGCTTGTGATGTCTCCACGGGGTGCAGTCATCCCACACCTTTTTATGGAGAGGAAGGGGAATTTCTGGACAGAAACCATCTCATCCCATCTCAAAGAGCTCAGGTGGATGGTGCCCAGAGCTGCCCATTTCTCTGTTGGCCGAGGGAGATGAGTGACCAGCTCAGGGTGAAGGAAAGCACAGTGGAGCCTGAGTTTAGGGTTTTTAGACAAAGCTACCAGGTCTGAGGGGTCACTGAGGGCTTTGGGATCAGAATATCTACTTTAACACCCACTTGGTCCTAAGCAAACCCCAGCAGGAGCTGAGAACAAACCAGCCCCACACTTCCCTTCTGGTGGCTGAGACCAGGGGGCCTTGAAGGTGTTCAAGGCCAAGCTGGACGGGGCTCAGAGCAGCCTGGCCTGGTGGAAGATGCTCTTCCATGGCAGGGAGGTTGGAATTTGATGATCTCTAAGGTCCTTCCCAACCCGAGCCATTCTATGATTCTATGGCCAATTCCACCGACCCACCTGGTGCACAGCTCCACTTCCAGTTCTGTTGTTCCCAAGCTGAGCTTTGCTCCTAAATTTCAGAACCCCTGAGACCTGCACAGGCTTTGCATGCAAAACCAAAGAAGTTTAAGTGCTGGGTGGAATTCTTTTTTTCTCTGATTGCCTGCAGCCCTTCTGCCAGCCTAAAAAGCTTTGTATCCTCCGTGCCCTGCTGACCTGGCCTCAGCACCTTTGCTGCAGAAAGCATCCCAAATATTGATCAGGATCGTGGTGGGGACACTTCCTCGCCTGTCCCTTCCTGCACACAACACATCCACACGCACACATTGACATGCAGGGTTTCCATTCCTGGTCTTCACCCAGGCATTTACAATTCCTCTCGCGCTCCTTGCGCTTTCTTCTTAAAGAAGGCAAATAAAAGTGTGAATAATCAATTTCCTAACTGGAATTAAAAACGGCTCCAGTTAAAATAAGGGAAAACGTGAACCAGCATGTAAAACAGGATGGAGGGGTTATCCGAGCCCCGATTAGTATCCTGCTCATGTAGGAGAACAATTAACGTGTGCATGAGAACGATTAAGCAGAAGGTAAATTACACGGAACGCGCCCATTCAACAAACAGGAGGGCTCGTGGTCGGGGCCGGTGTGAGAGCTTTTATGGCTCAGTTGGAACAAGTGCCAGAAAAAATGTTGTTTCTCAGCTTGCTCAGGGCTGCAGACCAAAACAGGGTGATAAAGATCCAGTCTCATCTTGGGCTTTTATCAGACGTTGGGCTGTTCTGTCTGAATAAAGGCAGAATTGGGATGGGTTTAACGAGCTCTTTAAAGCAAGATTTTAAGTTCCCTTGCTTGCGGAGCGTGATGCCAGTGCCAGGCCAGGAGCTGGGAATGGGGTTTTGCGTGTGACTCACCAGTGAATGTTTCCTGGGGCAAATCTTTGCCTTTGGTGGTCTCCTGGGTAGAGCGATGAGGATAACTAATGGTTCCTTGTCAGCTTGGGGTGCTCTTTGAAATATTCCCGTGAAAAACTGCCAGAGAAGCGTGAAATGCGGGCCTGCCAGCTCGGAACCTGAGGGATGCAGGAGGCTGGGTGTCCCCAAACCCTGTGCACAGCTCCTCAGGGCTGGCAGAAAGGGTCACGGGAGCCGTGGGCCGCAAAGTGGCCAATTTAAGGAAGGATAAGCCCAACCGTAAAAGAGAAAACGGCGCAACAGGAGGTGTTTGCTTGCTTCTCCATGTGGAAGGTTTCCAGGATCTCTCTAGTGAGAGCAGGTAATGGATTTTGAAGGTGATCTCAAATCTAAGAACAACTCTGCTCATTAAAGTCTCTGCAGCCACTACAGCAAATCACAGCAGACGCCTTCCAGGAGTTTTGACAACAGACATCAACCATCAACAAGGATAAAATAAGGACAAGTCAAAGGCTAGTATTGATTCTGGGAGCCTTTGAATTAAATCCTCGTTGGCCCACTCAGCATGTGGAGCTCAGACCAGTTTCAAAATGCCTGTTCTTTGTGGCTGTAAGGCTCAGTGATATATATCCATTAAAAAAAAAAAAAAAAAAAAAA